>CM077631.1:7461272-7697795 GCA_039566895.2 Turritopsis rubra | reverse complement strand
GTATTCTTCATTCGAGCACGTCTAAAACGTATGTAGAGGTAACAGATGTTTGGGCGGGTTAGATTGCAGGGGGGGTCAAAATAATCTAAGAAATTCAGCCTTAGATAATAATGCCCCCTCAGCTGATTCCTGTGGAAAAATGATTTTCGACTTCCCTTAACGCATCCATGACGTTGGTATTCTTCATTCGAGCACGTCTTAAACATACGTAGAGGTAATAGATGTTTGGGCCGGTTGGATTGCAGGGGGGTGGGGAGGTCAAAATAATCTAAGAAATTCAGCTTTAGATAATAATGCCCCCTCGGCTGTTTCCTGTAGAGAAATGAATTTCAACTTCCATTAACGCATCCATGCAGTTGGTATTCCTCATTACAGGGCGTCTGAAACATAAGTAGAGGTAACAGATGTTTGGGCGGGTTGGATTGCAGGGGGGGTCAAAATAATCTAAGAAATTCAGCCTTAGATAATAATGCCCCCTCAGCTGATTCCTGTGGAGAAATGATTTTCGACTTCCCTTAACGCATCCATGACGTTGGTATTCTTGGTATATACAAGGCGAGTTAAAGTTTGTGGTGGATGCAGAGGTGGATTTAAAGAAATGGTGCTGCCACCTTATGACTTGTGTTTGAAAAGGAGAGAAAAACGATTTCGGAAAGGAGGGAAAGCTCCAGATGGTAAACAATATTTAACCTGGGCGCATTTCCATCTGAACAAGGGCTGCATGAGAGGTGTTCATAACAGAACATGTGAATTGGAGGCCGGACTAAATCAAAATTTCAAAAATTCATATTCCTTTGCAGATGATTACACAATTTATGCCTGTGACATTTTTTGATGTAGTACTAGACCGTCTACAAAAGTTGCTAGTCAATTAATTCAATTAAGTGACACTGTTAAACTATTACGAATTCGTAATTATCTGGATACACGCCAGGCATGGTTAACTTGCAATGGCTATATGCTATCATGTTTTAATTACTGCCCAATTATATGTCCAGCTTTAAAAGATCTAGCCGCGAGATTGATTCTGTGCAATTGTGGTCTTTAAGGGCAACACTCCTAACTTTCAATGCAAACCAGGAGGAAATCTCTTCAACGTAGTCCCAATTCACACCATATGCAACAGGCTACTACTTAATGAGGTTTATAAGTCTCTCCATCAGCTTAACCCTGAATTTATGTGGGATTTGTTTACTCACAAAATACCGCACACTAACCTGCGCCGAAGTTGGTTGTGATTTTTCTCACTATTTCCTTTCCATTGCTGTATTTGCAATTGGCATTTTTTGGAAAGTACGTAAGAAAAATAAAGAAAACAGAAGAAATATTAAAAAATATTTTGTTATATAAACTTTTTTATTTGAACAGTTACCTTGATGTAAAAACATCATCAAAAGAAATCATGCTAAGGGAATATTCTGCGTACCTTTGCATGTTAACATAAGAGTGCTACTGAATGACTAAAAAATACAATGCTGTCCGATGTGCGATGTCGTCCTAGGCTGTGAAACTTTAGTTTTTAATATTTTCACATATTTTGTTATACATATTGTTGTTATTTTGTTGTATAGACTTTTTTATTATAGTTCACTTTTGTTGAAACATATTTTATGCTGTTTATTTTATGTTACCATGCCATTTTGTTCCTTTCCCCTTCACAGATTGCAACAAAGAATTAGGTGCACAGTGCAAATAAAGTGAAAATGCGCATTTTTGCTGACATCAGCCTTTCGTGGCGTCTCAATCACTAAAAGAATCGCAAACATGAAAGATGTTTCTAGTTCAATAATCGCCTAAATGCCTTTGACCAACGTTTTACTTCCCACCTTCATGTAGAAATCTAAGTGACTTGTCATTTTCCGTTTCTTGGGCTTCCATCCATTTCTACCACTTGCGGTCAGTCAATGACTCCTTAAGTGGAGTATCGAAATGAAATGAAGCTTAAATGAAGGTCACAACGGTCGCAAATGCCTTTTCATTCCATCATGTGTGATTATAAGACCGTGGACAAGTAAAATAATATTGCTTACTAACTCGATCACAGAAAATTAGTTCGCCGATTTCCAAATATGTTGCTTTTGAATTTACAGTAACATACAATTTTTTTTTATAAGCAACTTAGGATTTTGGACAGCTCTCAAAGTCCTTATCTTTCAGCCAATACTTAGGTCTAAAGCTGCTTAAGGGTCGCTTAATATTCTTCGACTAATTTTCAGTAATTTAGTATGTAGCATAATAACAAGAGGGTTATAAAAGAGTAAATTACGCTTTTGTTTCTCATGTCTAAATAACATATATCTAACAGAAGAAAAAACGCTAAAAACTTACAAAATATCACTAGAATAAAATGTTCCCGTCTTCAAATTCTGAAGAAAAAGAGACTTCTCTGTCAGATTCAGGAAGAACGCCGTCAGCAGTGTCTCTTACCTCATCTGGAAGAGAAGTCTCCGTTTCTTTATTAACATTGACGATATAAACAGAGGTCCGGCATACCTTCTGGCTTAATTTTCTCATCTTCCCTACCGTCAGCCGTGATAAGACACCCTTTTTTCTCGAGGATTCTGTACATCATACGAAGAAAGCTCTCATTTTTAGATGTTTTTCGGTAAGCTTCACCAACCCAATGGGTGATCAAAATCCGGCGGTCCTTGCAGGAGAGATCTCGATCATCATTCCCAAAGTTCAATATTTTCATCATTCTCCATCCAGATCATTTCTTCTTTTTTATAAACCATTTGAAAATTTTCCCCGGTCCAGCATCAACAAGCTGCCAAAAATGTGTTCCGATTGGAACACCAAATCAATTCAAATATCTGTTCTCTCTAGAAATTATTAAGATGGCGTTGAATAACGAATATCAAAAGTAGCGGATGCCTTCAGAAAAGTTGAGAATTATTCCTCCAGGAAAAATACCTGGGGTCATTATTTTCTAAGGCTGAATTTCTTAGATTATTTTGACCACCCCCCCCCCCCCCCCCCCTGCAATCTAACCAGCCCAAACACCTGTTACCTCTACTTATGTTTCAGACGTCCTCTAATGAAGAATACCAACTGCACGGATGCGTTAAGGGAAGTTGAAATTCATTTGTCTACAGGAAACAGTCAATAAGGCATTATTATCTAAGGCTGAATTTCTTAGATTATTTTGACCCCCCCCCCCCCCCCCCCCCTCCCCCCTGCAATCTAACCAGCCCAAACATCTATTACCTCTACATATGTTTCAGACGTGGTCGAATGAAGAATACCAACGTCATGGATGCGTTAAGGGAAGTCGAAAATCATTTCTCCACAAGAATCAGCGGAGGGGGCATTATTATCTAAGGCTGAATTTCTTAGATTATTTTGACCCCCCCGCCTGCAATCTAACCCGCCCAAACATCTGTTACCTCTACTTATGTTTCAGACGCCCTGTAATGAGGAATACCAACGTCATGGATGCGTTAAGGGAAGTCGAAAATCATTTCTCCACAGGAATCAGCTGAGGGGGCATTATTATCTAAGGCTGAATTTCTTAGATTATTTTGACCCCCCCTGCAATCCAACCGGCCCAAACATCTATTACCTCTACATATGTTTCAGACGTGGTCGAATGAAGAATACCAACTGCATGGATGCGTTAAGGGAAGTTGAAATTGATTTCTCTACAGGAAACAGCCGAGGGGGGCATTATTATCTAAGACTGAATTTCTTAGATTATTTTGACCCCCCCCCCCCCCCCCCCCCCCCTGCAATCTAACCAGTCCAAACATCCGTTACTAGTCTAAAACAAAAGCTAAGTGTAATCTATAGGTCAATAGCAAAACCTGGAAAGGACGGTAGTCAATCACTGATCAAAAAAATTATAATGGATGTTATTCAAATTCCAGGATTTTCCTGGAGAATTTCATTTTTTCCATGAAATTCCAGGATTTTCCAGGACTCTGGGAACCCTACCCTGTGAGGTTATCCTTGTAGTAATTTGGTAGTTTTTTGTCACGTAACATTCTCTTTCAAGTTTATCAAGTTTATCATACATAAGAATATCAAGAACATAAGATATATCATCGGAACCATTCAACAACGCATAATTATCGGGACCGTAGATTACTTATGGAATTTATGGAGGGCTATATTTGAATGTTATTAGGACCGGCCATTAACCTAAATAAACACCGTTCAATACATGTTTTCTCTTTCATAAAGTGCCGGAATTGGACCAAATTTAACGAACGAAAATCGCTATCGGGACCTCATATATGCTGTTGATTTATCGGCACTGTCACTTTGCCGGGACGAAAAGTGGAATAACGGTGACATTAGCGAATAAAGAGAATAGGGTGTTAAACTTGACCCACTGTATTGTTAAAAAAGCTTGACGTATGCACCAATAGCTGATTTTAGACCCCGTAAACGCTTTGAGTCATTGAAGGGAAGCTTGCATGTTGTTGATAACAATTTAACCATTAATAGAGGTTGTTCGAAATGAGTGTTTCAAAGTAGACCCTGAAGAGTTTCATTCCGTAGATGAGCAGTCATTCCTTCGAAAACACGTCGTTTGAAAATCCGTCAGTACAAGGCCCAAAAAACCCGGAAAAAGTGGTTTCAGAAAATCTTGTTCGAGGTAGGATGTCTGGTTTTATGTATGATTTCTACCTGTATGCTGGAAAAGATGAACCTGATCCCAAACGCTCTGGTCTTCAAAAATGTGCACAAGTGGTTTCCAAGTTCTGCAAGGATTTGCATCAAACATGGGGCATAAAGATTTTTTTGATATTTGGTTTGCAACGTTAGAACTCATGCAATTCTTGAGAAAAGAAGGACCTCTTGCTGTTGGAACTATTATATCAAACAGACTTCATAAACGCCCCTAAGTTCCAACAAACACTTGGAGCAGGAAGGTCCAGGAGCTGTTGATTATCACACTGATAACAATTCTGGTCTTATTGTTGTAAAGTGGGTTGATAATAGCACCGTTACGGAAGTTTCTAATTTTGTTGGTATTGAACCTATGTTAACAATAGACAGATGGAACAAAGCTTTGCTGCAATCTGTGAAGGGGAAAGGAACAAATTGACATAAAATAAACAACATAAAACATGTTTCAACAAAATTGATATATATTAGTGATATATATTAGGTCTTATGTTAACATGCGAAGGTACGTTTACTTCAGCGATCGAATTTGCAAACCATGTTAAGATACCCTCATTAAAAATCATCCATACAACGAACTCGATATTTTGTGTCCATTCAAGGTTCATTATGTGGAGAGTTTTCACAAATCCAAATTCCCGTTGGAATGAAAATTTTAATTAACAATCATACTCTCATTGTCACTAGTTTCAATTTTTTCAAACGCGATTATGAACAAGAAGATACCTGTTCAGACACCCGATGTAAGAATCGGCTGATTTTTAGTATCAACTAGAACGTATTCTTCACTTCTATACACGTTGTATAAAGAGAAGAGTCTCTCGAAAACGCACGGGGCGGAAAAGCGTGCGTCTGCATCGTCATCCCAGCAGTCTACAGTTTGGTCATCCCAGCAGTCTACAGTTTGGTACAAATTAGTTACAGTATCTGAAAGATAAAAGGGTTTTAAGAAATTATACTGTTCCAACAAAAAAATGATAATCCAGAACGGGAGATTTTGTTTATTATTCACGTAAAATCATGCCACCCATTTGACTGGAAAATAATCTTATCAGCATCCAATATACAATTTAAAATCACATTCTCTTGCCACTCGTGTTTGATGATCGGCCGATAATGTCTGTCCACGACACAGGCACGCATATCATCGATGGTTGGGTGCTGACCGACTTCATTTTCAAACACAACACGAAAAGTATCAACCGTGCCTAGGATTACATAGAAATGTGAATTTTCTTTTTCCGACTTGGACAAAAAAGAAATGTAATGAATTCAATCAACTTACCAGTGGCATTACGTGTCAAGCACTTCCACATAACAAGAGCTAAGAGGTAGGCATCGATGCTTAGAAATGATTCTGTTTGGAAGCCAACAGCGTCTCGTAAAACTTCAGGTGCCATGTACCTCTTTGTTCTCACATGAAACAAGTGACTTTGAGATGTATAGCAGTCTATTTGAAAGTAAAATGTTAGAAGAGAGGAGACAGGGAGAAGTTTTCTTGCCTTCAGAAGGCATTTGTAATAATCAGATAATAATAACTTTTGTTAATATTTATAATTTGCTATGAATTTTTAATCAAGGGAAAACCCCCAGATACTCTAAAAATACGTTTTAATATACAATTTGAAATGTAATCGAACATTTCATGATACATAAAATTGTTATCGTAATACCTGTAACCATGATTTTTCACTTCCATGACCATCAAAAAACGAACAAGCAAGTCCAAAATCGCCTATACAGTAACTACCATCAGGCTTTACCAGTATATTACGAATTTTGAAGTCACGGTGCTCAAATACCACGAAGTAATCGACCAACAGCATGGAAAATGTGAGTGAAAACCATTGTTGCTTCATCGATGAGAAACAGGTCCATACTAGTAAGTATTCAGCATGTTGGGGTTACATAATAAACACTGCTTTCTAAATTGATTAAGGCATGAAGATGAAGGCAGCCAAAATATGTTGCGAAACTTGTGTGTTTTTTTATTTGTAAACACTAAAAAAAATAAACTCTTTTTTATTCTTTATAGAAAAAATCAAACAGTCACAATAAAGACCTATCGGACCCATTAGATGTTGCTCTCTATTATGTAAGAGAAAGAAAAGACCCCCAGGCTTAATAAAATGTTGGTTGAATGAATTTATAGGTTCGTCCCTGTAAATGATAGCTTTTTGTTCTGTTTATGTTTTTATATGTCTATGGCTCTTTAGTAGTTGAGGTCTACATGCATAAAAGTTAATTAGATATTCTTGACTATAATCATTACACATTTCAATCTTACATTTGTTATGAAAAAGAAGATTTTGGAATTACATTATTTTTCATGTAATTTACATTTAGGCTTTGGTGTATTTTGTTCAGTTGATTTAAATTTTTTTATATGAATACCACTTCTATCTGCACAAAAAGGAAGAGAGCTGGAGGGGTCCTACCCAGCATCATACGGATCATACTTGTTTTTTTATGGAAAATACTGGTAATATGGAGTCATTTCTTTCAATATATTATTACAGAAACGTAATGTGAGTGTTTCTTTGTCTGTTTCTTTACTTTTGATGCAGCGTTGATGCAACTTTTGAAGAGGATTATGGAAAATATGTCAATCACTCGTCTAAGCATGCAAATTGTGTTATAAAGCCAATGGATATTGGTAACGAGGTTTCTTTGTGTTTGTTTGCCTTGTGTGGTTTGTCCAAGGGTACAGAGCTACAGTAGAATTATGGTATTACTGGCATGTCTTGGCGAAAGGTATAGACTTTTTCTGGATTTATTAATTGATTGATTCTTCTGTTTTCCAAAAAATATTACTATAAACTTTTGTGTTATATAATTATACTTACACAAGAGAAATACATTTATATATATGTTTACAATACAATATATTTCAGCCTCAGTCTTTCATTAGATCATCAGATTTTTATAATTCTATGTATAGAAAGTTGCTACTGATAAGCCCTGGAAATTGTCAGATTTATTATGTACAGAGCTAAGGGTACTCCAACGGTGATGAAATATCAAATGTTTTATTTTAACTGTTAGAAATTACGTACACATCCTAGTTAACGTCTTGTTTATCTCTAGAGTGAAAGTGAAAGCATCTGAGGTAAACTTCCCATTAGATGATAGAGGAAAAACAAAAAATGTTAACTCAACAATCTTGGATTATGGATCTTGTGAGCTTTGAAGATTTGACCAAAATGATATAATTCATAGTTGATAGTAGCTTTTCTGTATTCCATAGGTTTTATCTGCTATGAAAGTAGATATTGAATCCACTGTTGTTAAAGATGGAGATCAGCAGGAATTGACATACCTCAGTGTTCCATAATTATGTATAAGCAAAGCTTGTTAAAAGATAATTTTCATTGCTTCAAATACTACTTGCTTTCAATTAAAGGATCTTGAGGTTACAAAAACAACTCTGGCATGTGATTGCTGATACTGGATAAAGCTCCAGTTAGGGTATGTAAGCCCAAATTTGAAATTGTTGGTGGCATTTAACTTTACATATTAGGTTAGGACATTTTTGTTTATTTGCACATTTTTTCCATTCATACAAGGGTCTTGAGGTTACAAAAACTATTGAGGCATGTGACGAATTGCTGTTGATTGATGAAACCCCAGTTGAAGTATGTTAAGTTTAATTTTGAATTCATTAGGCTAGCACATTGCTGTTTATTTGAATTTTTCATTTAAGCCTAAATTTGAATTGGGTTGGGACCTTATTTGTTTATTTTGAATTTGTTTATTGATGAATTGATGCTTGATGTAGTAGAGCTCGAGGTTTCATAGACATTAATCTTTTATGATGATCACACTGCAGATTTATAGTAAATATAAAGCTTTGAAGATGTAGTGAGTACTTCCAAGTGTATTCCTTTTTAGGATTGTAATGTCTGTAAAACAAATGGTTTGAGCGATGTATTGCTCAAAATTGATGTAGCATCATTTGAGGTACAGAGAGTTTACGATGAAAATATCAGTTAAGGACATAGAATTTACTCCATGTTTTAGTTCGGATTTAAGGATTCTGAAGTTATTGAAGTACCTGAAAGTGGTGAATTGTCAGTACCTGATATGACCCCAATTGAGGTACATTATACAATAAAAATAATTTGTTGAAAAATGTTTTATCAAAGATTTCACTTGACATTTGTTCATATTCTTCATTTATTACTCTAGGGCTTTGAAACATTCATCACAGGGACTCCAGTGTTTTCCAAAAGTACATCATATTGGATTTTTATTTTGGCTTTATTATTATAGTTTATTAATTATTTTCCTTTCATAAAATATGTATTTTTCTTTCTCAGCTGATAGCATCATTCAAAAATTCAAAATCTCCAGAACTGCCTTGATGGTATATGCAGTTTGATTTCCTTTTTGATTTATGTTATGAAGATTACTTCTGTTACATCTGATAATTTTACATATTGAAGTAATTTACTTTTCTTAGTCCAACCACTGTCAGATGATGTTATGGTTGCAATAGATGAATTTTGGAAAACGTACAGTCTAGAGACATTGGATAAGCTTATGGATGTTGTGTCACTGCTAGTTCCACTATTACTTACAGGAAACTCAATAATTCCCGTCATTATGTCATGAATGGGAAAAGTGTATTAATAGAAGGCAAACGATTGACCGGGAATGACTTAATTTGCATATGACTCAGGTGGTATCACAGATTCACACTTCGACCTTATTTATAACAAAACAGATAACCTGTTCCATTAGAAGCCTGAATATTATTTCAAAGTTATCATTCCAACTCTAAAGCATTGGGTGTTAGTTGGTCTGACTGATTTAAAACATCTGCAAGCTAAATTCTACTTGTCTAATGGTGGAATTGAAAAAGTTGATGCATTAATAAAGAAACTTGCAAAGAGAAATAGCACACATAGAGTTCGTTTTGTTAGTCATTAAAGCTATCGATTATGTTTCATTATATATTACATTGCTGTCTTCATTCATTAGAAAAGACGAAAAAGATCAGCCTGTGGTAATTCCTCAAAGGTATACATTAAAATGAAGAAAAGTTTCTTATTTTCTAACTGTTCAATTTGGTCAAGTCCGTCCTTTCTTGTAAAATCCTGCTGAGGTAAACAGAGCCTAGAATTATGTTTTAATTAAGTATAGGCGAGTGTAAGGTCTTGACAGGAAACATATCTGTATTATCAATTTTTTTCCCGATTATTTAAGAGTGTTCAGGTTACAAAAACTAATGAAACTACTGAGAAAAAAAAAATACTGAGGCATGTGACAAATTGCTGATACCCAATGAAGCCCCAGTTGCAATATGTATGCCTAAATTTGAATTTGTTGTTGACAGATAATTTTATACATTTTAACATTATTTTATATATTTCAATTTTTTTTTCCATTCTTTTAAGACTGTTACGGTTACGAAAATTACAGAGGTTACAAAATAATACCGACTGTGACATTGGGCAGAAGCTATAGTATTATGAATGATTGAAATTTCAATAATAAATGTTTTATTAATACCTTTTAGAAAGATGACTCTTACTAAAGGTAAATTTTGTTTAAAAATACCGTTACTAACTGAAAAATTTCCAATGTTCCATTTTTAAAATGGTATTGTCGTTTCACATCAGTTCCTATTCTTTCTGATTTATAACAATAAGTAGTAGTATTTTCAATGCTTTAGCCTGGTCCACGAAAACATCCTACTTAAGAAGAAAATTGCTGAATTAGAGAAACAAAAAATGTCTCCTGCCTCAACCACACAAGATGAAGTCGTATTTTATAGATAATATTTGAGTAGAATATTGCAACCGTCAAAACCATTAGTACTTTTTTTACAAAAGCTCAAACTGAAAACCATGCCCATTACCGTCTTGTATTAGTGAAACTGTCAATTTATCCTGCCATTAGATATAGGTACATACATAGGTATATAGGTATTTGATATAGGTACATCTGGCCACAAAAAAAAGAGCTAAATATGCTGTCAACGCTTTTGGATTGAGAAAAAAGAACGCAAAAGCAGAAAACTGTAAAGATACTTTACCAGATGGGAATCCCAAGTTTAAAAACTATCACAAAATGAGAAAGTGTCGGAACAAGCAAATGTCACAAGTGCATAAGATTGAGAAGGGAACGCCATTGTTATTACAGCTTGCTTATGATGGCTCTACCATGTCAAACATCAAGTCTTAAAGAAACGAACGAGCAACCTGATGATGTCACAGAAACTGACATTGATAGTGAAAAGCATCATCATTCTGACGATTTCTTGAAAATGCTCGACCATTTTGAAGCATATAAACTTTCGGTAGATGTTGGCAAAAGTTCCATGAAGACAGCAGTTCAGGTGAAGCAAGAATAAAGGGACATAATGTTAGCTCTTGAAACCACTAAACCCAGTGATTTGGTTAAGAAATATAAAATATGAGATGTATTTCTGGCGGAATATGCGGAAAAAAAGAAGTGATACAAAGCCTTGACAAATAAAAGATATTTGCTCTCTCTTGTGGATTTTTATGATTTTATATTGACAGAGGAAATCAGCCTTCCAGCAGTAACGTCGGAGGACATACCGAGAATGAATGTGAGTGTTGCACGTTGGAGCAAGTCATACAATGATACCACTCAGATTCAACAGCTCAGCCGGCAAATATCGCCGTATGCTGATTTTCAGCGACAAGATCCTAAGCCAGATCCAGTGTGATCTGGATAATGTGTTTGTTTCCTTTTATGGAAAAAGTAAGAATCCAGGGCTATATCAAAGTATGCTATGGACAGCAAGTCGGCATCTGTCATTCCTCCATCTGAATGTGGATGCAAAATTACTATGGCCAAATCTACCGAAAGACATGAATTATTAATTATTTGTTGTTTCTCTGTTGAAAATCTTTTATAGTTTATTTGGAAAGTATAGACTTTGATGACAATAGTAGCTACGACCCCCATGAATCGTCAAGTAATTTGGATGGAGAGCCTGGATTAATTGGAAAAGCGAAACTGTTTACGGAAGTAGGAGCAAAAACAATTTTATATACTAATAGCAAGGTGTGCATCCCACTTTTATTTTAGAGAGTGATACATTTTTAAAAATTTCACGGTCATTTTCTCAGGAGGAGCGCGTAAAACCACGATGCTGTGAGAAGCATTTTTTCATTATTAGTATAGTAGTTGAAATGACGACATGACGTCTGATTTTTTGCAAGGGGATCATTGCATTGCATCCCTAATGGAACGCGACGTTTTGGGGCAAATATCTCCTGAACCAATGAGAATAACTGACGTTTTTTGGTTTCGCGATATTGGCCATGGGGTGACGAAAAAAATTTGGGTCTAAAACTTTTTGGGATTGGGTGTGACATCATTAGAATCTATGATCGAGGATATCTCCGTAACGGTACATCGTACACAGACAATCCCATACATTTTTTTGATCAGCTTTTGGAGCTTTACAACTTAATGATACTTGATATACCTTTTGGATTGTGTGATTTTATTTTCGGTCATCCCTATATTGAAAGGAAAATCACGGGATGGGGTAACTCTTGGGGAAATTGATCCAGTAAAATGTTTTTACCCGGGATACTAGTTATTGAAAATTGTTCTGACATTTTCTGTTCAGGGCCAATTTCACAAACTAGGATCCATCAAGCGCTCGACAAAAGTGCAATTGGAAAATGAAAATTGCAGAAATATGAAATGAAGCAAATTCAAACAAGATTAAAATATGAATGTTTAAAGTGTAGGAAGAAAAAATAACTAGTTATTCCATGACAAAATACGCACCAATAAAGTGGCGTTGTTTTATTTTATTGTTTATATTCTTTTGTTGTTTCTTGTGTCAAGTCTTGGTCGATAAGGTATTTGTTTTCTTGGATGCATCAGTGTTACAATGAAGACTTAAAATTTATGAATGCCTAAGGATTTTTTAGTTGGGTGTCCCACAGTAGGTTAGCATTCCAAATCAGAAACCACTAGGTAGTGCAAAACTAATTTACATGTACAACTTCTTTATTTCTATTTCTGTTATTTCTGTCTGGGTTAATGAGAACATTCTTACCTCGTTCTTTCAAACGAAAACACAAGACTTATAACCATTAGGTTTTGTGTTCGCAAAATGGTATGTAATAATACACTAGGTCACAAATTCAACCTAGATTTTATAGTAAGAACTGACTTAAGAACTGACTATTTTGTGTTTTTCTTACATGGTATATTTGAAAACTGTGACGATCTTGTATTTTATTTCCGGAGTTCATGCTTTAACTTTGTGTTGCAATAAAAACTGATACACGGTCAGTTTTTCGAAATATTTGATAACAGTGAGATTGGTCCGTAGTTTGAACAATCAACTTTGGAGCCTTTTTTAAATATAGGAATAACCTTTGCAATTTTTAGTTGGGATGGAAAAACACCAGATTGATCAGTAATGAGAGTGGCTTGGCAAATTCAAATTTGAGAAAAGATAATAGATGACTAGGAATACTGAAAGGGCCAGATGCTTTATTGCAATTTAGTGAGGAAATGCATGAGATTATTTCATCAGTATCAGTTGGTGAGAGAAACATAGAAGCTGGATTACTATTTTGAAGAAATTGAGAGAAGTGCTTGGAAGTGAAAGGAATTTTAGATCGTATAGTATCCGCAATAAAGGAGAAATAATCATCGCAGGCATTGGATATAATGAGAGGGTCAGTCATATTAAAATTACGAAGATTTAGGCAGGTAGGAAAAGATGACTTTGACTTTTAGTAGACATGATAGAATTGATGCCTTTCCAAACCTTATGTTGAGGCTATTTCTAAAATAGTTTATATAAAAAATCCTTTTACTCAACCTATACAAAGTTACAATTATATTGCGATAGTGCTTATATAAATTATTGAGAGTAGATTTAATCAATGGATCTTTAGCCTTTATAAATAATATTAATAATGATCTTTAGCGATCCAAGGATTTGAATCACACTTTTTTTACGCTTAGTCAGTACCCTTATAGGTGCATCCAGCCCTCTACCCCGTTGAAAAACTTTTCAAAAAGAAGGTTGATATCATCACGAGAATCAATTTCAAGGGTTTGCTTCCAAACCGTATCAAGAATGTCTAGAATAAAATTTTCACGGTCAAAATTTAATGTTCAAGAGCTATATATAGGCAGAAAGAAGAAAAAACACGTAAGGGTAACGGGTAAAAAGGGGAGGGTCGGTAAGGGTATCTTTACTTTACTTACCTTGTTCCAACAGATTTCAACATAGGTACTGAACTGGTACGCTTGAGCGTATTCGTCAGAAATGGATTACCAGATATGCGTTACGCTAAAAGATATACGTGAAGACCATGGGGGGTCAATATTATCTACGGGGTCAATATAATCTACTACATGACACGTTTAAATACATTTGAGGCCGCACTGACAATAATTAAGCATCTTTATACCATCTTTCAGAGCACTAATCATTAACAAACCACGGTTGAGAGGAAGCCTCTAATCTAGCGAATAGAAGAATCCAGGCTAGAACTGTGGACAAACAAACGCTAATGAAAGATCAGCAGCTTTCCGCGCTGACCAATAAAGTCAGAAGAATAAAATAACCATCATTTTGAAAAATTTCTGTTTTTATTGGTTATCTGAATTTAGAAATTATGTTCAAGTAAAAAAGTTTGAAATTCGGTTGAAAAATGATGAATTCTACCAACATAAATAGGTCTCTTACCAAAAAAGTGACTGGTCCGTGAAACTTTGTTGAAAGGAACTTAGACCACATTTTAGTATTTAAGTTGCAAAAATTATTTATGGTGCATTATCTTTGCCTTTTCCAGGGTAGGTGTGAAATTCGATGTCCATTTATATTCCTGCAGCACATTTGCGTTTTCCATTCGCGTAAATTTTAAGCGGGCGGAATTAATCCTCTCAAATTCTCAATATTGAGCAGCTTCTGAAAATATATTACGAAATTCTCGTGTGGTTTGGCTCAGCGCTCGAAATTCATGAAAAACAAATATGGCAGATGAAATGCAGTTAGTCGTTACACGCACACAAACGGTTAAATTTCTTTCAGAGATAAATGATTACTTTTAATAGTACGGTCTCAAAATTCCCACGGTCATGATGACGGAAGGAAATAAGAATACTACTGTAAATGAACTGGATACAAATACTGTTATTGTTGAAGAATACGATAAGAACTTGAATATATCTTTGGGTGCTGAAGAATTTATCACTAGAAAGTTTGATGATATGAATCGTGATGCTGAATATCTAAATATAAAGGCTAGTATTTTGGCGGATATCAAACCTTTACTTCAAGAAACAGTTAAAGACCATATGTTATCAGAACGATTTAATAGAATGGATTACGATAGTTTTGTAGTGGATAATCGGTATTTACAAAGATTGGAGGATGAAATCAAGTTTTTGAGGGATGAGATAAGCTCTAAAAACAAAATCATAAACATTTTGCTGGAAGATTTATTGATGCATAACAAGCAGAATTCTCTCTCACACGGTAAAACTTTTAATTCGTATCAAATTAGAAAAACTTCCGAAAATCAGAATTCAAATTTCTCAGGGGACAAATTCATAACACCTAAAAAACACGCACGTACTAAAAAACACGCACGTAACCATTAATGACGATAATAAGGATAATAATCGTTTCGTACATAAAAATCCTTACGAAAATCTCACTCATGAAAACAATGATTTAAATGTCAATTATGATGCACAAAAACTTGACAACAAAAATATAACAACCCGTAATCGAAATAGTAAAAGGCATAATAAAGGAAAGAATCAAAACAAGATTAATGATAAAAGGCAAGTTGTCTCCATCTTGGGTGATTCAATTGTTAAAGAACTAAAGGGTTACGAGTTGTCAGACAATGACACCCGCGTCATAGTGAAATCTTTTCCTGGTGCAACAACCAACTGTATGAAACATTACATAAAACCATCTCTAAATTTTAAACCTGACATGATCATTTTACACTGTGATACTAATGACCTGAAAGGAAACGATAACTCCGAAGATATTGCAAATAATATTATAAACTTCGCAATAGATATCTCCAACACTGCCACCGTTGCAATTAGTGAATTGGTGTCCAGAAATGATAAGTTTCGAGAACGTGTTTCTGATGTAAACAAATGGTTGAAAAAGAAATGTAGCGATAGAAATCTAGCCTATATTGAACATAGAAACATAGTCGGGGGAAATCACCTAAATCGAAGCCGTATCCATTTAAATACCACTGGTTCGCGTTTGCTTGGGGAAAATCTTATGTATTATATCAAAAATTGACTTTTCTTATCATCTCATCAAAATGTACCTATTGAAAACAGCGACGAGATTAACCCTCTGAAATCATTAAAGTCTTCTTCCCGTTGTAGAAACAGCGTTGTTATCTCATATCTTAATGTTAATTCGATTCGAAATAAATTCGATGCTGTTTCCGATACAATTTTGCAAAATGTTGATATTCTCTGTGTTGCCGAGAGTAAACTGGATTCATCTTTCCCTGCCGGACAGTTCTTTGTACATGGGTTTAAGCAGCCTTTACGGCTAGACGTCTCAGACAAAAGTGGTGGTCTCCTCTTATTTGTAAGAGAAAAACTTCCTTATCGAAAACTAGACTGTCCTGTAGTAAAAAATGACATCCAGTGTATAGTGTCTGAACTAAATTTGCGCAAGCAAAAATGGCTAGTGCTCTCAGTCTATCGCAACCCTAAACAGAGGATTAAGTACTTTTTAGATGAGATTACAAATATTCTTGATTTTTATTCTAAAAAATATGAAAACCTCATTATAATGGGCGATTTTAATGAAGAAGTCGTCCAAATTGATCTCTCCGATTTCATGTCTAATTTCAAATTATTTAATCTTATAAAACAACCAACATGCTATAAATCTAGTGATGGTAGATGCATTGATCTTATACTTACCAATAAAAATAGGAGCTTTCAGAAAAGTAACTCCTTCGAAACTGGAATTAGCGACCACCGTCATCTGATTTACACTATGTTTAGGCTGACGTATGAAAAGTCACCTCCACAGATTGTGCATTATCGAACCTTCCGAAACTTCTCTCTTGACAGGTTTCGCAATGACCTTGTAAATGCTCTTACTAACAGTGCACCTGGGGATTTTGACTCTTTCAGCTTAATCTTTGAATCTGTCTTAGACGCTCATGCTCCAAAGAAGAAACGCACAGTCAGGGGAAACCATAAGCCTCATTTGACTTAAACCCTACGTAAGGCCATTATGTTGCGCTCTTCTTTGAAGAACAAAGCGAATAAGACTGGTGATGTTTATTTTTCTAATCTATATAAAAAACAACATAATTATGTTGTACACTTGAACCGTCAAGCAAAAAAATCCAAATTTCTCAATCTTGGAACCTCTGAAGACTTTTGGAAATCGACTAAACTCTTCTTCACCAAAGGTTCTCATGTTCATGAAAGCATTCTTTTGCGTGACGACGGTGATATTATTAAAGATGAAGAGCATTTCTCTAAAATCTTCAATTCTTTTTTTGTAAATATAGTGGACAGTCTGAATATAACTCCTTGGGAACCTTGTCCAGATAAAGTTCAAGACACCGATTCAAGCATTGATTCGATTGATTCGATTGTGAGAAAATATCGCGACCACCCACAGAGAGAAATCTTTTTCTTTCTCAAATGTGACCTCAGATCAAGTCAATCGGGTAATTCGAGATCTTAATCCTAGGAAAAGTGTAAGTGGACCTTTTCCTTCAAAAGTCCTTCGTATGGTTGCTGATATCATCTCTGAGCCAATTGCTCTATGTCTAAATGCCTCATGTCTAAATTTGGGTAAGTTTCCTCAAACCATGAAACTTGCTGATGTTACTCCAATTTTCAAAAAAGGGGACAGGTTTCTCAAGGAAAATTATAGACCTATTAGTATTTTGTCATCTTTTTCTAAAATATTTGAAAGAATTATTTTTAATCAGCTAGCTGAATACTTTGATGGCATCTTACATTCGCAGCTCTGCGGCTTCAGATCTAAGCATAACACTCAACACGCTTTACTCCAAATGATTGGTCAATGGCATAAACGTTTGGACAGGTCTGGTAAAGTTGGAGCTTAATGGATTTGTCCAAAGCATTTGATTGTATTGACCATGAGCTTTTGATTGCTAAACTTGCTGCGTATGGACTTGATCACCAAAGTCTCAAACTTTCTAAATGCTACCTGAGTAATCGTTTTCAACGAACCAAAGTTGGTTCATCTTTCAGTTCTTGGCTGCTAATATTGAGAGGGGTACCTCAAGGATCCATACTCGGGCCCTTATTATTCAATATTTTTATTAATGATCTATTATCTTTTGTAACTAAGACTGGCATTTGTAATTTTGCGGATGATAATACCGTCTATTCTTGTGCCAACTCTCTAGCGGATGTTATATCAAATCTAAAATACGACCTCTCAGCTGTTCTGTCCTGGTTTAAAGCAAATCAGCTAGCCGCGAATCCGTCAAAATTCCAGATGTTAGTCTTAGGGGAGCCCAAGTACAATTTACCAGTTAGTCTATATGCTGATAATGTTTTAATTACCTCTGTTGAAACTGTTGAGCTTCTTGGTATTTCTATCGATAACAAACTAACTTTTTCTGGTCATATTTCCTCACTCTGTCATAAAGCTAGTTATAGAATCAAAACTCTCAACAGGATTAGATTTTTTCTCCAAGAGGACCAGTTAAAACTTTTATTTAACTCCTTTATTTTGTCTATATTTAATTATTCACCTATTATATGGATGTTTTGTGGCAGATCTTCATGCAGTAAACTTGACAGTATCCATAAACGCGCACTTAGAGCGGTTTATCAAGATTTCTCTAAAAGCTATGAAGGACTGTTACAATTGTCTGGGTTTAAGCGTATACATGAGATCCATTTACGCTACCTTTTATGCGAGATATACAAAACCCCCCATGGGCTGAATCCCTCTTTTATGAAGACACTATTCATGGTCAAAAACATCCGTTACGGTCTGCGAAACTCAAATCTTCTCTCTCTTCCTCCATCAAGTTCAAGTCGCTTTGGCGATCAGTCTTTTTTATTTAGAGGAAGTCTTTCGTGGAACGCCTTACCAGATAGTGTCAAGTCTAAACCTTCATTAGATGCTTTTAAACTCTCTCTTAAATCCATTAACTTAATCAAGCAATGCAATTGCAAACTTTGTAGGGTTTTGTGATAAATTTTAGCTTGACGAGTTGGTATTGATTAGTTCATTTTATATTTATCATGTATCTTGTAAACTACGTAAAACCAACATTAAATAAATTGGGAAATGAAAAAACAACAACAATATAATCAAAATTATTATTACGCAATTACTAAAAAGTCCGATCATAAATGAGAAGAATGTTGTTGTTAACGACAATATAGTCTGGATATCCTACTAATTTTTTACCCTCCCTCCAAAAATTAAACTCATAGGAAAAATTACCTCTCTTCGAAAGTGTCAACGGAAAAGTTGAGAGGGAAGGAACGACAATAATGGCACTGATGAGGATAAAGAAAATACGTTGATAGAAAGTAATCTGAATACAGTAAAAGTATCGTCGAATGTCAATGTTAAGAAAGCACTCGTCGTTCAGCAAAAAGGTTTAAAAAAATATAATAATATATAACACATCATATAAAACCTTAAAAGTTAAAGAAGGGTGACGCAATTAAAATAACAGTATATCCAAAATATAAAAAGCGTTTGCAGAACTGAAATGATGGATGTTACCCAAGAATTCAACAAGTCGTGAAAGTCACAAAATTGACACAATTCTGAAAAACTAAAAGTTCTAATTTTCTAATTTGCTGAAACTCATAAAAAATGTGACCAAGAAACAAACATGTCATGTCCAATAGCATCGTATTCAATTTTTATTTTATTTATTACATGGAAATATATGAAGCAGGTTTTGGTAGACCGAATCCTAAAAAGATGAGACAAATGCGATATTTGAGTTTACAAAATCATTCTACACATGTTGAGGATGGAATATCACATCTGAAGGATGTTTTGAACATATTTACCGCTCAAATATTCCTTTTGACAGCTTGGCGGTGGAGTCATACCAGTCATCGAATACTAAATGATCGAACGAAAACATACAATAAAACAGATCTTTTAAAATAGTCATACCACCTGAGGAAGCGAGATGAAATATGCAGATCTGTTCTTTTGATTGTCAGCTACACACAAAGTCAACAAACCTCAAAGCACGTTTCCGCGTAAAATTTTCTTAAGTCATAACCAATGCAATACTCAAGAAACCATCGTAACGGTAGAATATGGGGAGTTGTTGTTCGCCTTATGGAAAAATAAAAACGAATCTTAAGTTTAAAAAGAACATTCGTACATTCGGATAATAGACTTCGGAAAAAAAAAATATAACTAAAAGGTGCAAACTAGTTACCATTCCGTTAAAAAATCTTCAATGATATGATGTATCCTGGCAGGTCTTGGAAGATGACCATTAGGTAATGAAGAGAAAGGCTCATTGAAATAATACAAAACAGGATGGAGAAAGTTGGATTTGTGTGCCTCTTGAACATCACCGGTTACTCTGTCGTCTCTGAAAGGATCAGATCTAAAATAAACAAAAAATAATACGTCTTCAGAAATGCGATGGAGTGTTTCAGAGATGCGATGGAGTGTTTCAGAGATGCAATGGAGCGTTTCAGAGATGCGATGGAGTGTTTCAAAGATGTGATGGAGCGTTTCAGTGATGGAGTGTTTCAGAGATGTGATGGAGTGTTTCAGAGATGTGATGGAGTGTTTCGGCTGTAATAAAATAACCACGGGTGCAACATCAACATGGAAAATTGAATGCATAAGCTTCTTGTGTGCCACCTGTTGATCTACCAATAGAAAATAGATAGAAAATAAGTCTCGTGAAACGAAGAAAACGGTAATTTGACGTACCCAGGTCCGGAAAAGTTTTTCCCATATTCCAAAGCTACGACGATACCTCTGGAAAATGTTCGACCAGTATATTCTATATGGAAGACGTTATATAGAATTGAAACACAAAAAGAATATAAAAAATTCAGAGAAATCTATTACTTACCGTATAAGTTAGTTAGCAATCCTATTGGCACTTCTTCCAGATATTGAAAGGTATCATCATCACCTGAAGATGGAAAAACAAAAGAAGTGAAAAGAAAACATGACATACCTTTCATACCTTCAAAAGTTTTCGATGGCTCACACTTACTAGTAATTGCATGAACTCGATAGGTTTGTCTAACAAGATGCGATATCACTAGTTTGCGGTCAAAATTTAGTTATTTCTGTCTGGGTTAACGAGAACATCTTTCCGTTCTTTCAAACGGAAAAAGAGACTTTCAACCAAAACGTTTTATGATCACACCTTACGAAATACACTCATACAAAAACACTCGGGGAGAATGCACTTGTAGTTTCAAGAGTTAAATAAGTAAAACAAGAACCATATGGTGTAAAACGGTAGCAGCATTTCAAGTCTCAATTCGAACAAAATAGATCCAAACTCACCCATCAGAGTTTTAAACTTTGTAAGCCTAAGTTACACTGACGCCATTTTATGTTTAAAAAAGATTCGTGTAAGATTCGTGTAAATAAGGTTTAATTAAGAAACAGCAGAAACTATATTTCTTAAAACGAATGAAATATACATGAGTGAGCTGTAACCATGGATACATATCTTTTTTTTAAAACATTTTATTTAAAAAAAAATGTATAAAGGCCTGGTTTCACTGACATATTTCAATATAATATTGTTTCGAACATATTGTCCACGTATCGTACATATTTTTTTGGCATAAAAAATTATGTCATGCAAATTTTTATATGAAAAATGAGCAGATCAGGTACGGTAATTTTAAAGTAAACATGATAGCCGACAAACAGATTTTTAGGAGTTATGGTTTTTTCGTTAAGATCAACTGTCACCTACTTCTACTTCTTGTCGTCTTCGATCAAAATCTACACCGTTGTAGGAGTTATCCATTATCCGAATTTTTTCCTCGTTAAAAATTACTTTGAGAACTGTTTGTTTACACTGAAAGTTTTAAAGTTGCAAATTGAGTACATGGATATATGCAGAGGTGCTAGAGTTAGCAACTCTAGAATGCTCATATGAATAAACAACCCTGAGGGTGTTATATTTAGCTCCCTAGAGCGTGCTTTTTAGAACACCGGAGAGCGCCGTATTCACCACCGTTAACAGGGCTAATTGATTTTGCCACCGTAAAACGTGTGCGTAACTAGACTGTGCCAGACACTCTCAGAGGTGCCAATTAGCACTTTTTAAACTTTCAGTGTAGTTAAGTTGAAAATAAGAATAGTTATAAGAAGCTTTAATAGAGTTAAAGTAAGAACCGCTTCCGATGAAGATTCTCATCATGAATTGTAGGAGAGCCGAATGCCTCGGCAACAAAATAATACTTAATTTCAAGTGATATACTTCGCATTGGAAGAAACTGAAATCCTCCTCTTTGTATTTCATAAGTGGTATAAGTGGTAAAATACCAAAAAAACAAACTTATTGAATGTTTTGATAAGCTTTTTGAAAAATCCTAGTGCGTTCATTACAATTTATATAGTTTCGTAAAGGGAATTTCGCAGAGTCTTAAGCGAAGGCTAAACTGCCATTTCGGCCGGAGGAGGAGGAGGAGGAGGAGGAGGAGTCCAAGGGTGTTTTAATACGGTATTCGCTTTCGCTGCTACCGTAAGAATGCGAAGAACTCTTTCGTTTTCTTTGTTCTCCTCTTTCATTAGTGACACTATATTGCAGACCAGAGATTCTTTCGAACAATAATACGCCAAATGAATTCAAAGACATGGTCTGTAAATAATAATCTTTCTATACGTCACATGATTTAAAATAATTATTTGACTTACGGAATAAGATGACGTCAGCGAGAACATGAGACATTTGATAGATTCCCTGAAGATGGATTAACATAATCACGTGATGCAAGTGACAAACAGCTCAAGTTTAAACACACACCTTCATTTTTAGAAGAATGTTCCGAGGGAGACAGAATAAAACTTTTAATGCATTACAGAGGCTTCATTTAGTCTTTTCACCAGAAAGTTCATTAAGTCATTGTTAGTGAGAACTGTAGCTGGCCAACGAACACCGTGATTTCGCCATTCCAGATGCTTTGACAATGCACGAGCTAAACAAACCAACACATATTAGTTAAGAGTTCTTCAAATTTTCTTGTGTTATTCATCGTAGAGAACTCTACTCACTCGTATATCGAAAACCGTGAATAAAACCACCAGCTGATTTTCTCCAGTCTAGTGAATGGGTTGACACACCGGCTAGAATGAAAACACAAACATTAGAGAGCAAGGAAATGGCGGAAAATTAGAACGCAACTTTAAATTTGTATATTTGAAGGACTTACTGAAAAACATGCCGTCGGAAACAGTTGATTCGTAATTCCAATTTATTTCAGGGTACTTTTTACCTACAGTAGATCTTTTCGGTCGAATATCTTTTGCGAATATGCTTCGATCAAACTGAAACGCCAAACAAAAAATTTTTTTATAGATCAGCATAATAGAAAAGCGACGCTGTTAGGTTAACTGAGGAAAAGATATGCATAGCCATCTCTGTACTGTCTTTTTCTATGACTCCTTGTGGATTTTTCTTTATGATTTTCTTTCACCAGACCCTTCCATTATAGTCAAATTTCTAAATGATCCTTTACTGTTCACCTTGTTTTACAAGTTCTTCACAATTCATTATACAACTAAAATTCTTTCCATGTTTTTTTTCCCAAACATCCTAACCACTCTTACAAAATATCTGTTGCACAGAACACTTTATTAAAAGAATAAGTCAACAAGACAGTCATCTTAATTGCTGCAACTCATACATCATACAAACAACAAGGATAGTAACTAGGTCCATAGATGAACTTATGTATATATTCGAAAACAGACCTTAGCTGCCATTAAAATCATCGGAAGCTGCCACCAAATATTTGCAAACCTACCTTAAAACCAACACATCTAAGAACTTTATCATATGCCTGATGCGTGGCAATATTGTTAGCTGAAAAGTAAAATAATGTCTTCAACTAAAATTATGTATTTATATATTATTATCAATAATATTATATTGCTTTTCTAAAATAGGGGGAAATGCATTGAAAAGAACCTGTGAATCTTCAACGTTGGTAATAAAAGATAGAAATTAAGTATTTTACAGCCAAAACTTACGCCTCAAATTATCGTCAGCATCGTCATCTGATCGATATTTTACATAAATCTTTCCATCAAGTTTGGTTAGAGTGACAGTACTGATGTCACTTTCTGAAATGTTTAACATAATGAAACTGAAGTTGCATAGGATTATTGATGCATGCTTATATCAAAGCTTTTCAACCAACTGGTCAGTTGTCAACCAAACGAAAACAAACAACAGTAATTACCTAGTTGACCATCTAAGGATTTGAGCTGATACGTATCGATAGGTCCGTCATTAACAGCTCTACAATTCGATTTAAAACATAACAATTTCAGATACTTCTATCAAAATAATATCAATATCAATATTAAAAAACAAGATCCATCATTTTGTATGGTGGTTGAACTATATCCCACCTAACATCACCAACATAATGCGTTTCCCAAGAAAGTCGCAACCGGTTTCTTGACATCATATGAATAAGATTTGTGGAGCCTAGTATATGTTGAGCAGTCTCAAAAGCAGAGTTGCCTAAAATGAAAAGAAAGGTGTCCCTACATTAAAGAAAGCAAAAATTACAGGTGCTTCGATATACTGGATTAGACCAAAAAAGGACTTCAGAAACAAAAGCAAACTGAATCAGTTACCTCGACCAAGTATAAGAACAGTTTTTCCTTCATAATCATCTGTATTAATAGACATAGTAGGATAACCCTGTGTGGAAATTACTCAATATAAATAGTTTTGTTATGTAACCCTTACAGCGATATCATGATGCCAGTATCTCAATACTTTTCAACAGAACATAAGTTATTGAAACCATCAAGAAGGGGACTAGTCCCAACCCAGTGGGCAAAATCTTCAAAAATTCTACAAGGGGGAGTGTTTTCTATAGGAATGGCAAGCAATATCACCTGCTGTTTCAATAAAAAACACTCCTCCACAGAGAATATTTGAAGATTTTGCCCACTGGGAAGGACACTATTACATAAATAGGAGTTTAGCTTTCTTTTTTTAACACCAATTCTTTAATGTATGTAAAACTGATCTGGCTCACTATCTACAACAGTAATCCATACCTCAGTATGCTCAACTCCTTCAAACTTTGGAACATTCTCAACCCACATACCAGTACTAAAAGAAAACAAACTTTTATCGTAAGTTGATAGTAACATATCATTTGATAACTGTGGGAATTGTTGCATGAAAGTATTGACTGACTATAAAACTATAAGTTTTAATGGGAACAGAAAAACTTACCTAACTATAAGTGTCTTGCAAGCGTATGTGTTCAACTTCTTGTCCTCTAAGTGATACATGCCGTCTGAATCTCTCGTCACGTTTTTGATGTATGTATTATACTGGATTTTAAGCTGGAATCTTTCAGCATAATCTTTGAGGTATTGCACCTGCAAATTAGATTTCACAAAAGATCAATACTGGTTATTACAAATCAGAAATGTTGCAGTTCTTGAAGCTTTGGTGTTTAACCAAAAATGTTAAATTTCCACCAGGAAATTATGAAAGGGTTGTTGTTTCATTAAAAACTAATTTATTTATTCAAAAACAGACGCTTTTGTGGAGGGTGAAACAATCCTTGAAATACATGGTGACATGTTTATTATTATATGGAAGTTGCTAGATGTAATTTGCTTAGGTTTACGTTCCTGCCCATATTAACCAAACAATGACATTCCACAAATTAACTTATTCCTTGCAAGTTCACCAGATTCTCCTACAAGAAGCCTGATATTAAGGTTCTACACTGAATGTTTCCAACAAACATTATTCACCAGTGTGTCAGCTGGAGGAAAGAAATCTTTGGAATATTTGGTCATGAGAAGTTCATCATCATCACTGAGAATAGAATTCCAATCATGTCTCAAATTAAATTCTTTATTTGTTTTACCTAGAAACAAAAACAAAACAAAACAAACAAAACAATTGACAACTGGTTCTTATATCGAGTGATCCTTGTCAACAAAGATTATGAGGAATTGAGATGCCGAAAAATTTGCTACAGCCTTTTATAGATTTCAGTTTCTATGTTGTATAGTCTTTAATATTTACCAAGGACAGCAATAATAGAGCTTTCCAAGGTTTTTGTTCTTCCTGTTGATTCGGTGTAGTTTGATAGTGAAAAGTTATTTAAGATGAGAAAATTTTGTACCGGTATGTCTCTTGTTGATAGATATTAAAGTTCGGTGACGAGGATAGACCTTAAAAAACCAACCTGAAAAAAGTGGCAGAGAATTAGAAAATCAATACTGGTTGGATGATATTTATGTCAGTTATGAATTGAAATGTTGTTACCAGGAGATGGATCTCTTTCGTATATTATATAATCTCTTCCAGCTTTTTCTAAAAAGTATGCCATTTGCAACCCTAAAAATTAAGAGACAAGTCCAAATAAACACCAGTATTATTGTGAAAGGGTTGTGAAGAAGTGGTTATAATTTGAAAGTAACAAAACTTGATGAAATACATATACTCATTTTTTTAATGAAAAACAGAGCTTGGTTGTCGAAACTGTCAAGGCTGGGATGAGTTTTGCTAAGAAAGTGCCTTAGATATTTAGAGCTTTTCCATGGATGATTCCAATGAATCCAGGGAAGTGTGTCAGTCTTCCACACAAAGAAAGGCTTATGTATGGTGTGCAGAGCCGCCAATAAATACTTTCATTCTAAAAAATACTTTTTTTCTATAATATACTTTCTTTTTGCATTGGCATATATTTCATTTTAAAATATACTTTCTTTTCATTATTAGACTTCCCTTTTTCTTCTTTTTCACAAAATATAGAAAATACTTTCCTCTTTAAAAAATACTAGGATGAATGTTTGTCTCAATTAACTAAAAGAAGTGCAGTTCCCCACTGACTTCTCAAAACTAAACCAAAACTGTGAATTCAAGTTAAATAAATATGGCAAATGGTGCTAAAGGACGACCTACAAAAAAGATTAATGAAGAACATGTGAAAAACCTTGCGTCGATAGGAATAAAGTGGTTCTTTTGGATAATCAAGATCTAGCCATTATGCTTACTGATTTTTCAAGACAGTATTTTATAAGAGAAAACTAATTTTAAAATAAAAGTATGAACTTAAGCAATGAAATTGCCTTTCAAAAATATAGTATACAGTCAAACTTGTCTTTAACGACCACCTATGGGATGCAAAATCTGTGGTCGTTATATAGAGATAGATTTGACCTAAAAAAGCTGGACCACAACAGCATGGTCGTATAAGACAGGTGGCAACTTTATGAAGGTGGTCATTAAGGCAGGTTTGACTGTATATATTTCTAGAAGATGTATATATACTTTAACTAAAAGAAAAACCTATTTTTCGGAAAAGAATGTATAGTATTGAAAAGTATAATTTAACGAAGGAAATACATTTTTAAAAAGTATTTATTGGCAGTTCCACGTGCCATACTTATGAATGTAATCCTGTTTGTACAAATATAGTACAGCCCGAAAGAAACTTTACATTTCCGCGTAAGAATTACCTGTCGTGAAGTTAACGTTTTTTTGTTTATCTAACACAAGATTTAAAAAAAAACATGAAACGAAATTCACGTTGAAAATTCTATTGAAATCGGCATGTATAGTCAAGGCACCTAAAAATTACGCCTCACCTGGTGCACCTAAAAAATGCGCAGCCTAAGAAAACCTATACTAGCCATTAACATCACCTTATTTTTGAAAGATTTATCGTGTACAATCCTTTATAAAGTAAAATACGAAAAGTAGGATCAATTTCAACATTTTCGCTGCGGACCATTGCACAAGTCAATCAAATGGCTCAATTAGTGATCAATTGGGGAAAACAAAATCCACTCCGCAATGAATATTCCGTCTAATGGAAAACCGGCTTTAGAATCATTACCATATTTAAAAAAAATATAGATTTTATCGAAATTAAATTGTACTTCTATCTCTTTATTCTATGTGTACACTTCCATGGGGTTAGTTTGAAATTCAAATACTAAATAATTATGTATATTGTTTTATCCATTTCACTACTTATTCTTGCAATTCCCAGGTGAAGTTGTTAAAAGTAATTATGAAATAATGAAAACAAGACAAAACTTCCTAAATAGGCCAAATGGTTGATTCATGCCAGTTTATTGAGCAAGTATATGGTCTCGAGGATAATTTCATTGTCAGTACGGTCATAGCTGTGTTTCTACTGCTGTTCAGTTTTTGCGAAAAAAGATGATAAAAATGGGGAAATATAGTCGCATCTTATGCGAATCTTGTTATTATAGGTAAGACTACAAAATGCACCTGCTGCATCATGCAGGGACAATATTTTTATATATTGAACGAAAGAAATTATTTAAAGCTAAGAATGTTTAAATCAATGCAAAACTTGCCTGAAGGTCCAGCACCAATGATACAGTAATCTTTTGAACGAACACAACAGATTGACAAAAGCAAAAACGTTGCAATAAACCAAAACGTCTTCCCCACCATGTTGTTAGTTCCAGCCACGCAGCAAGCAACAACATTCAAATGAGCAGTAGGTTAAACCGGAACACTTGTAGCTAGCTGACATTATGCAACTAAATTATACAAATTAGGCTCTGTTGTACATGCCAAAATGCGGAAAATTTTTAAAAGTTAAAATCATTAATCGAGCGAATGATGTGGTTACAGCGAATTGTCTTCCGAGTATCGCGAGGAAGTACGATTGTGTTGTACAATACGCACCACAAGCAGAATTTTATAAAAACACCATAAAAATAATATTTCTGCCTTTACTTGTTCAACTTTGCGCAGTGGCATTACCATAGCCAATGAGGTTTAACCGAGGCGTGGTGATTGCTAATTGAAAACTTTTCCCAATATCCCGCACTACGGCTTGAAATACAGCCGGAGTAGCAATATTTGGAGGTTCCTTCGGGACCAATGTTATAGTAAATGAAGAAGATTATCAGCTGGAGCGCGAGTGGGCATGAGGCTTTCAGCAAGTGAGGTTATTGTAACCAAACTGGAACAATAAGGAAAAGCTTCCTGAAGAAGGTTTCACAAACTTTAAACCAACACTATTGAATTGTTGTACATGAAAATTTTCATGAAAATTTTTGGAAAAAAAAAATAGATTTTACATATTTTATACAGTTCTATTGAAAATTTCAGCTCACTTTGTCTAATTGATTCTCTTACTATTATTATATGTATACTTTACACCTCGTCCCCCGGAGATGCCTCTGTTTGTCAATCCGAGATATCTCTCGGGCCAGAAAGTATCATGTAATATCAAATCCACCGAGCCGATGAGGTATCCGGGATGAAAATTGACGTTTGCACGTGCGTAATTAGCACATTTTTATTTGTGCGCATTTTTCATCTCGGGCTGCAATGTTTTTTAAACATATAATACCGGACCGAAAAATATTTCTCGAACTGAGATGTACTTTTCAGTCTGCGTGCCATGGATGAAAAGTGATCATGTAATCAACTGCTAAGATAGATTTTCCAAGGGGGTAACTGCACCCTTTTTTCCGAACGACAAAAGGGGACAGTTGCCATTCATTAGAGTCTTGACAATTTCTCGACAAGTTAGAGTAGCCAAGAAAACTTTAGTTCTAGGATGTTAATATGTAAGAACCCTTCCTCCCGGGACCAATGTCCCCTTATACTTTTCCCTTGGCGGCAATAAGCTCCGCATCGTTTTTTGGAAACTTTGTTTGAATTATCACTTGATTCAGGAGTTTTAAAAGAGACTTTCCTATGTTCAGGATTATATTGTTCAACCACCATTTGATTTCCTGAAGAGCCTTTTGGGTTAAAGTGAGGTATTTCCAATAACTTCGTGAAAATTCTTGGAGCCGGATCGAAGGGCAAAGCGTAGGCACAGAGACTCATACAGATTTCCCTGCCACTGAAACCGTACATATTTCCAAGACCTCTGGTGCAATGGAACACAAAAATATGCCTCTGTAAGGTCGATTTTGAACATGAAGTCCTTTTCCTGTAACATTTCCTTCACCAGATGGACGCCAGATGGTAGATGTTGAAGTATTAGTAAGGCATGAAAGAGTTCAATTTCCTCAGATTGATGACAGGTCTGTTCCATCCATCCTTTTTCCCTAACAGAAAAATATTGCTCACAAATTGGTCCTTTCTGTGGTCGCTTTGTCAACATGGCTTCTATTTCCATTAACACAATGGAAGCCTCTTCCTGTTTCATATTCGGGCTTGATGAGGAGGGGTGTTTTGATATGGTTCTGACAGGAAGGGAATTTTGGAAACCAGAAACGAACCCCAATATATCTGGGTCTTTTGAAACTAGGGACTGGATAGAAAGGGCATTTTTGATTGTAACTTTGCGTTTGTTGTTGTTCGTTGGGGAAGAAATTCTTGGGATTTTTCCTTGATTTAAGCCTCGATAACGTGTTGTGAAATTTGCTGCCACATAACTGCGACCCAGAAGCCTCAAAAATTTGACGACTTCCGCATAGATTTTCTTATCTGGCACTATGACAGTCATTGCATTTAAACGTCTATGATATGTAACGGAATTATACGTATGACTAATTAACATAACTGTCTGTTCCACAGACAAATCCTCCATGGAAAGTTCTAGGTGATGTTCCTGTGGTGCACCTAAAGTTGCTTTTACAGCATACCATGCCCTACGCAAGGGACCACACATTTACTAACTTTCGTGGGATTTTTTACAATCCATTATCAAGAGTTAATTCCAGTGTAGAACGGTTCTCTTCCAAAACTTCACGAAAAAAAATCGTACATCTTCTTGGGTTTATGAACGTTAGAAGGTAGCGGAGTATTTTCATTCAAAATGTTATCTTTTTCTCCCGAAGGATATCAGAAAAATATCTGACGTCAAGACAGAAACGTTCATTCAAGTCTGCTCTGGACAAATATTTGACAAATCTTCCAGAAAAGATTTCAATATCGAAAATGGACTGCCATATGGTTGTTTATTCTAAGGCTCAACCTTCGAAAATTTATAAAAGGTTCAAAAGGTACAAGCTCGGAGTGCCATTATGAAGGAGAATGGGTTCGATTATCCAATATTAAATCGTATAAAAATTTCATATGAAATAAATTATTTGATATGCTTACGATAGGAGAAGTGAAAACACAATTCCAAAACGTCTTTTTTGTTGCCATCTTGCAATTCTCTTCTACACATAATCATTAACTGATTCTTCTTATGATCATCGATTTCATTGGGTGAAGAATGAATACACCGCACAAATATGTCCTTCATTGTGTTCGAAGACAAAATTTGGCGCCAACGAAGTCAACGAGGTTAACGAGATAAAATTGTATAAGTACTACCGCGAATGGACCTTTTTTCGAAAATTGGAGTAATTTATATCCTCTAATTATTAATGCCAGCTTCCTTTTAAGAATTTTCATTTTTCCTCTAATTTAGTGCAATCCCAGTCAAATTTTCCTCTAGTTATAACGCGAATCGGTAGAAGGTAGTGAACAAAATACATCCTTTTGTAAATATTTCTTTAAAAAACATTTTACAACTCAAATGGATCTTCTTTTTCTTCTTGCTCTTCTAATAAAAGCTTTGCATTCTACAAGCACTTTTCGTAGAAGTCGCCACTTCGAACCTTTGACGAGTCTGTGGTTATTATCCCACAGACGTCAAACGATCTAAGAACCATCTTTTTCCATCTTTATCCTCTGAAATATAATTGTATGCCTCTTCGACCCAATCTATCATGTCTTGGCGACTTGGTGCTGGAAGTTTAACTTTGTCTTTCGTAGTTGGTATCTTTTCAATAGCTTTCGAAACCAGCATTTCCGCCTTGAATGGTTTGTTGATGCAGACATCCATCGGTTGACACCCAGGAGGAATCATTAGAATATCTGATTTGTTTTTCAATGAGCTTGGTACTAACTTCATCGGTCTTGCGTGCCGAGAAAGCATCAAATGTAAGTAAAGAATTCTCGAAACCAAGTTTTTCTGACATTTCTTTGACATGTTTTAACCAAATCTCTTCGACCCAAACCTGCGTCAGTTCTTCATCCATCAATGTCTTTTCTTGGGTTTTGATAATAAATCCATTAGGGACCCGTAGAAACTTCATCGTTTTTTCCGTTTTTCCCTTGAAGATTATCATGGGTGAAAGCATTTTACCATCGGCGGCAGTTGATAGCACAATAGTAACATGTTTCTTTTCGTTACCAGATGTCCGTACGATACATTCTCTTGTACCAGTTATGCAAATACTCTTAGCAGGTATCATGTCAAAGAAAGCGGGCGTTTCATCCATGTTATTATTATTATTATTATTCATGAATATTTTAACAGGGTATATACATCTCAGTACAAAATTATACTGCTATTAACATTTGTCCTGTGTGCTAGAAAAAGAAAATATATTAAAAAACTAATTTAAAAAACGTATAAAAAAATTAATATAGACAAGTTGTGCAGATTCTAATCTAGCCTGGTTTAAGGTAAATAGGAAAAATAGAAAAAACATAGGGGCGGAGTTTTTGTAGAAGATGCACTCTATTTGAAGCTTTGCGATACTTTTTGTAAGGTTTATAACAAGTTCATTTGCCTCCAGATATTGTGCGATCTTTTCAAGGTCTCCGTTCAGGCATCTTTCGATTTCTTTAAGGTTTTTGTCAGCATAGTAGATTACTGCATCATATGCATACATGACGATACGTGAGTGTAGGAGTGAATCGCCAAAGTCATTGAAATATAAAATGAATAGTAATGGACCCGAAATCGATCCTTGAGGGACACCATTGAATATCGGTTTCTCGGTTGATCGGTTACCTCCGATTTCTACAAGTTGAGTACGTTGGAATAAATAACTTGTAAACCAGGTCAGTTCTTGGTCCCAAATACCATACGATGGTAATTTGGCTAGCAGTTGACTGTGGCTGATTGTGTCGAATGCGCGAGATAGATCCATAAACACCGTTCCGATAAGCTTTCCCTTGTTTGCCTCCAAGCGAATACTATCTGTAAACATGGCGGAAGCAAATTCTGTTGATCTTTTTGCCCTAAATCCGTACTGGGATTCAGACAACAGGTTTTCAGACTCAAGGTGTTGAATGAGCTGAGAGTGGACTGTTTTTTCAAGAATTTTTGAGAATATTGGCAGCACGGATATCGGTCGATAGTTATCAGGATCACTCGCATCACCGGTTTTGAAGATTGGCGTCACCTTCGCTTTTTTCCAGATACACGGTACTGCGCTGCTGCTGAGTGAAAAGTTAATAATACGTGTCAAAGGCTTGGAGATGGTTGTTGCACAGTCTTTCAGCATGTTTGGAGGTATATAAATAAACAACGGTGGATTCATCCACTTTTCCATCAGTTTTATTGAAGAAGGAAGTGATATGCGATTGGCATTTCCTTTTTCTCGTTATAGCTTTCTCAAAGTAACTTTTGTTTGAGTTGCCATAATTTTGGTGCTTCGATGCTTACCTGTATTTCCAACAGAGTCAACAAACAACAACAACACTATCTGTCTGTCAAACGATCGATCTCGTGAATTCGAATGTTTTGATTCCATGATAACGTTAACGTTCGAATGTTTTGAAGTGCACATATTCACATTGCAGACGTATATATAAACTCCAAAACTGAACTGAAAGATATGGCTGACTCGTTGACACATGAGCTTCTTGTCAAAAATTTATAAATTCCTGTTATTGTGGAAAAGGAGTTTGTTCTATCGTGTTGTATCAGAGGTTATCACATTTATAAGTGGAAAGAGTGGGTTCCTGAAATCGGTGCAAAGTTGACAACTGCACCTGAAACAAGACCTGGTGCTCTCATGGAGGATCGATATGTCATTGCAACCCAGAATGACCAGGAAACAATTGGACATGTTCCAAGGTTTTTGTCCAAAATTAATGTTCTTCTTTTTGAAGAAGGGAGGTACATTAAATGTGAGAGTCACAGAAGAAAGAAGATATTCCTTTGACCTAGAGCAGGGAGGAATGGAAATGCCTGCAGAAATTTGTTTTATTTCGTCAAACCACGACTTGATAAGTAGAATGGAATAAAAAACGTTGATCGAGATCGAAAAGTACAACATGAAAAGGAAAGAGATGGAGCAGAAAAGTATTATGAAAAAAGAAAAAAAAAGAAAAGAAAAAAACAACAACGTAAAACATAAAAAATTGTTGTGGTAATTTTTTTCCTCTAATTTTGCGCGTATCCAATAAATATCTCCTATAATTATTAACGCGATAACATATTGAGAACGGCGCTATAATTTACATCCTCTAAATATTAGCACGGTTTGGTGAAAATAATTATTTTTTCGGTCGCGTTAAAGGGGCTACGACACGGATCACGTGATATTAAGAATTATGGTGCCGCACCAAAATTCGATTTGAGGCGAGAAGGAATGAACACAGAAATAAGAGAATAAAAATAGCTATATAAACAGCAGAATTCTTATTTTCCATAACAAATTAGCTTTATTGAAATAATAATACAAATTGTAACTCATTTTAACATAGAAATCAACAAACCACACGCCACATGTACAAAAATTTCGAAAATTTTCAAACGTCTTGAAAAATCTTTATCTTTCGTTTTCTTGTGCTCTAAAACACCATCCCTTATTTTTTGTATAACTTCTGTACTTTCATTTCGTCTTGCTTGCTAAAATAAAATAAAATAAAGCCTTGGAGCTACGAAAACTTCGAAATTCATCTGCAGCACGAGCATCAAAACAAGGCACTTCTTCTTCTTCACGATCATTGAGCAAGGGTAAAATTTGCAGACCAGATAAAGAATTAGCAGACACGACATTTGGCCAGCTATAACTTGGATAATCAGAGCTAATATAGTAACCCTTACTAACTTACTTGTTCTTTTCGCTAGCTTGCAAGCACGTTCAATTTGGTTCCTCCAGCTGGTCTGCAGATTCGATGAGTATTCTGAAATGCCATTACACTACGGTCGCCGGGGAAAACGTAAGCGTAGCCCCTTTAAATAAGAGAAATGGCGGTATAATACACCTTTCCCGAATTTGTTTTGAACGTCGAAATTTTGCCGTTCGACGTTCAAAACAAATTCGGGAAAGGTGTATTCATACCAACAAGAATGGGCATATGGCTATTCTCTATTTCTCTACACCTTATTAATCGTTTTTAGTGCAATATCGACGAAAAACTTTTCTGCGTTAAACAGTTTTTAGATCAAAATTTTTATAAGCACGAGAAGGCGCAATCAAAACTCGACATCGCGTTTTAATTTTAACTGATTCTTAAAAAATGTGATTTCACACAGCACATTTGGGAATGATTTATTCATTACGTAATTGAAGTCAGTATCGAGTCGGTCAGATGAATCTGCGATTTCATCTAAAAACAATTCTACAAACAGGAACTTCTGACAACCTCAACCAACGTTTTCATTTTCACCGCAATCTGAAACTCCCATGCAAAAGAAACCTCCTATGCAAAAGAAACCTCTTATGCAAGAGGAAACCTCCAGCAATTAGGTTCATCAAGCCGATAAAACTGAGGAAGGAGTAAGGGACTAAAACAGTTAACACAACTTTTTTAAAAATCTTTTAAAAGGAACGATCTGGTGCTAAAAACATACACATCAACTAAGACATTGGTGCATTTTCATAATTGTGAATGTGTTGTCGATTTTATATATACTCGTCATCTTCATCGACATAACTATCTTCTTCTTCTTTAATTTCTTCTTCTAAAAACTCTTCCTCGTCTCCTTCATCATCATAATTACCCGCTACATTGCCCTTCGTACCAAAGTTTTTATTTAAAGGCACGCCGACAGCTTTGTATACATCTTCAATAACTTTCCTATCAATAAATTTATGGATATTCGAGTTGGGCGTACGATGGCGCATATCTTCAACAATTTCGTAAGCCTATGAACAAAACGGATTATTCTTAAAGATAGAGCGTGCAGAGAATCCACTGATCTAAAAAGCAACACTGGATCGCGCAAAGATTGTTTTAAAAATTGAAGCATTAATAGCTACGCTAGTTGAATTCTAGAATTTTTTTGTGATTCTTCAACAAAACGTAGTGGAAAAGGATTTCAGAGCATGCATTTCAAATTCACAATACACTTTGTTCTTCTTGTGTTTGCTAGTGGAGGTTAGCTCCATTTCTGTTAGCATATAATAGCTCTGTTAGTATCTAGCTATACCAACGAACCATATGGCGAAAACCTCAAGTATTTCCAAAAAGTAGGTCCTAAGAAGTAGGCAGCCATTTTTAGCTTCAAAAATTTAATCCCGAAACAATTGGTTGGGCAACCCAGCGTTTTTATTTTTGTGATCAGTGAGAATCTCCATAAAAATGCGAGCATTAGGAATTTTGGTTTACTTTGTGATGATCTTTTATGTTGACATAGTGTTGAACCAGTTCTGCGCACACGTCACCCACTTGTAACGAAAACTCAGTGTTGGGATCGCTCAACAAAACTTCATACATTTTAACCGATTCATCAGGATTGGACGCGTAATCTCTGCAAGAGAAAGATGATGTAAGTGACAAAAACGTCTTTCGATTGTTTAATTGGTATCTAGGTATTCTAATAGCATTTGAATGACAAATCCAATCGAAAAAGGGAAAGTCCAAAGACTGCTGATTTTCTTACTTTTTAGCTTGAATGAACTTTTTCATGACAGTCAATCTTGTCTTGATGAGAGCTAATCGCTCCTCCTGTTGTGTTGGGTTCTTTACTTTTGCCTTGGCCAAAGTTTTGTAGGCTTCTGACAGAGCTCTGAACGCTTTTTCGTAATCTTGAAATTCGTCGATTTCTACCTGCAAAACACAACGAAAAACAGAATTGTCAACTGCCAGCGTTAAAAGAAAAATCGACTAAAAAGAAGACTGTTACAACTCACCTGTGCACACGCATCATAAAAGGAGGAGAGACTTTCTAGCGCTCTTCCTTTGGTGTAAAAAGCAATGATGTTTTTCATGATTTCCGGATCTTTTCTCCAATCCAACGATTGTAAGTAGTTTGCCGCCATCACATAGATTTCCTTTTGTCTGGATACACCAGCAAAGAAAACAATTTTCTCTGTGTCACCAGATTTCAGCAAGGATTTCATTGCCTGGTAAAAATAAATAAGTAAACAATCGGTTATTTATTATGGTAAGCTCACTAGTAGGATAATGCTCGTCGATTTAAAATTCATCACAGAGAAATAGTTTTTCCCTTGACCGCTGAAAAGCTGATGTAAATATTTCAAATGAGTCGCAATTCCTACGCAGAGTAAGTAAGTGACTCGAAGTTTTAAGTTCTTGAGCTTCCATCCAACTGCAACTGGGAAACTTTGTCTCAACTGGTTAATTTATCGGTACAGATACATCAAACGATGTTTCAACTCAGCAGTGATCACTATTTGAATATATGATTCTCGTCAACTATACTATGTATTCGAGATATTCGAAAACTCATTGCTCATCCAGTTGTCACACTGACGAAGAACGTCACACTATTGCTAGATTGATCGTTAGGTTCCAACCTTGGAATAAAATCAAAAAGTTTATGAGGATATTCTACCTTAACTTTGTTGCCAGCTTGAGTAAATTTTTTAGTTGCCAAATGAAACGATCCTTGTTTTAATGCGCATTCAGCAATTTTTTCTAATATCATAGCACGTGTATTTGAATCATGGCCTTCCTTGGCAACTGACATTCGCTCCGCCATTTCTTCTGACAGTGTAATATGATGGTCAAAACACATTTGAATAGCTTCTTCATACTGAAACACAAACAAAAGGTAGGTAGTAGCTATACACGTTGAATATCACATAGTCCTTCACTTTGTTTGTAGGGTTTGTGCTTGAAACGATTATATACATCGCCCACCTCTATTCTCAAAAGGGGCGTTCATCCGAAAAGAGCCGCTCATTTGGGAATTATACAATTATGCTCAAAATACAACCAAATTAGCTTTTATGACTCTTATTTTTGTAAATAGTAGCGAAGATTTTTAACCTGCGTAATCTCCCTAATAATGGTAAAAAAAACCCCATTTATTGCCATTACTCAGCTGGAAAACAAGTCCAATCTTGCTCTGACATAATTTTACGAAAAGGTCTATCAACGGAGAACTAATAATGTAAACAGTGCTTACCCTGTTGGCGGTAACTAAAAGATTGACAGCTTTATCATACTGGTCGTGTTCAATGAAGAATTCTGCACATCTCCTCAACACTTCAGGGTCAGCATTTTCATCCAGATCTTCTGAAATTAGTTGTAATGCACCGAACTGCTGTGTTTTGAATGCAAGATCAATGGCTTTCGAAGCTCTACCTCCCTAATACATATGATTCAACAAAGAACTCTTTATGTTCTGTTCCAAAACAAAGAGGAAAGAAGAACAAGAAGAAGAACAAGAAGAAGAAGAGGCAAAAACTGATCACTTGGCTATCGTTACTGCTTTACCTATTTACTTTCGATTGGTGCAACTTAAGTTTCAGTATAACAGTCCTTTTCATTAAGCCATACTACAAGAAACAAAAACAGGGAAAACTCACCTTATGATAAAGCATGATAGCTTTGTCTTCCATAGATTCTTTATCTTCAAAATATCTAGAGAAACAGAATTTGTGAAACGAAAAAAACAAGTTTTGGTCCAGCTTTCTGAAATTCTGAAACTCAAACCAAATGGAATATTACCTTGCACAATCTAACATGTCTTCTTGTGTGCTCAATAAAGATAAATTTACTAATTCGTTGTCCATTTCATTCTCCTATAAGATATGACAAAGAAGTTCGTCCTTGAAACTTACTGCATTTTGTGATTTTACGGCGCTTACATTTAAAGTCACGATCCTTGAACTTTAATCTACTGTGTTACAAGAAGTACAGGTTGAACAACTTTAAATTTCACTATGGTTTCCATAAAAGTCCATAACTCACTTTAGCTAATCGAATGGCATTTGAGTAAGCTTGTGCTCGTGAAAAATAATGTATGGCACTTTTGACATCACCATTAGAGTCAAACTGCCTTGCAAGATGGTAGCATGCGGCTTTGTCGCCACTATTATTACAAATTTCCTCCGCATTTTCCATGTTGCCACAGTAACAGTGTACACGAACCATGGATAAGTAATCTTGAGAACGTTCATAGAAGCGCAAAGCAGATTCCATTTCACCAATACTTTCCAAGTACTGTGCCCACCACTGATTTAATGTTCTACAATAACAATGATTTGTTTACACAAACATAATTTGTTTATAAAGACAACCACAACCTGTTTCACTTACTTATCTTGTAGGCCGGCGATGTATTCTTCCAACTTTTCTTGGTCTTCAAACATCATACGAGGTACTTCAAAATGATGTGTATCCGATCGTTCATATCTACAACAAACCAACAAACACTATTCAGGAGATCTTAGTCTATCTTTTAAATATACAAAATTGTCAATAGACGCAGCAGTTTCAAGGGAAGAGTAGAATTAATCAGAGGAAAGAATCTTTGTAAACCAAGATTGATATGCCAAGATGATATTAATACTCTCTTATAAAATTGAAAAGGCAGAACTTTTTCCAGGAGTATTTTGGGATGATGTTTAATTTTTTCTATGGGTTAACTGGTCCAAATAAACCAGGCCTTGTATAAGTAGAGCAAATAGAGCAAAAACAACGTAGTGAACAAAATTTACCACAAAAGTAGTAAACCAACAAATGGAACAGACACAAAAGCATAAATTTCCAATAACTTCAAGTACAGAAAAGACATCTCAACGAAAAAAATTTCCCAGGTTTTTCTATTTTTCTATTTGTTTTATCCTCCAGGAGTTTTTTTCATAGGTCAGTTGCATATCCGGAAGTTTCAAGGAGTACTGGCCACCATAAAAACATGTTGATACATACTGTTTTATAGCACCATCAATATTACCCACAGATTCTAAATATTTGCCATAATTGTAATAAGTGGTGCGCAAGTGAATTCGATCATGATTTTCAGCGCAATCAATTGCCTACAAAAGTGAACCATATGCAGTATAGTGATGGACAGACACCATGAAAAATATGAACTGCAAACCAAACATTCATGCATACTTTTTTCCAACTATTTGATGCTTGATAAAATTGATTCAACAAATCATAACGCTGGCAGTCTTTATAAAGTTGCTCCGCTTCCACCTGTAATTACATGAAAGAGCTACGGTTTTCAAACACTGTAAAACAATGTCAAATGGGAGTATAACATAATTTTTTAAAGGATATTTGCACCATCCAAGGCCAAAGCTACTACATCTGGATGGGTGAATCAATTGAACCAGTTGTCGTTTCACAGTGAAACCCCCATCTGGCCCTATGACTGAGAAATTGACTGATTGACTGAAGTATTACAGGAGACATGACCTTACATTTACAGGCTGACTTGAAACAGGGATCTCTGGACTTTTAACTCCACCCTTTTACCGATGAACCAGTACTGCTTCTAATTACTAAATTATGCCAAACATAAACACTTGAGATTTTAATGTCATTTAATGAGGGCTACTTACATACATCCCAATTTGGATGGCTAATATAGCAACATGTGCATCCAATTCTGCCTCTTGAAGTTGAGACTCACGGACAGCTTTTGCAGCACATGCATTACCCATATTTCCCAGGCAAACAAGTGCAACGTCAAGTCGTTTTGTTTTGACACACATTCGTGCCATGTTCTCCCACACAGAACCACTAACAGAGAGAAAGATCAGAAATTAAGTTAACCTTAGATGAATCAAAGGTAGCTTCTGTCTAATAGGGTGATTTATTAAATGAACATACACTGTTGGTGGTTGATAATTCTAGCTGTTACCAATATAGATAAATATTATTATATGTAGTTTAAATGACACTCATAAACTTCCCACTTCATCAGTTACGTTTATATTTATTTTCCTGGTCACGAAAAACTAAGAAATGACCTCATACCTAGCTTCAATTTCTTCGCGTAACAAACCATATTCTTCAATGTACAGAAGATCTAACTCTAATTCTGTAAAATCTAAACTAAATTAAACTAGAAACACTTCTCCAAGTAATACTTAAACACTTGCTTGAAGGATGTGTTATATGACATCACTGAATATCAATTGCTTAAAATACTTTGTATAATTATGAAGATTAAAGAATGCCAATGGTGACTTTGAAATAAACAGAAAAATTGAAATAATGTACCTTTTGATAGCTTTGATAGCTTTAAAAGCTTCATCCATATTTCCAATAGCAGATAAATAACTAAAATTTGACATGGCTTTCTTAATGCTATCATCAGCATCTTCCAGCCCAACAAAATCACGTAATGATTTACGAACCACTTGAGCATTTTCCACATCTGATGAGCTGTTCATCTAAACATGATGGTTAGTTAACAGTCAACACGAAGCCATTTTCGTTGAGACAGGAGATGCTGATGGGTTAAGAATACAGAGGTATCTTTTTTCTCAAAATTTTCAAAAAAAATTTATTTTCAGAAAATCATTTTCCTTTCAAATAGCTTTCTCTAGAATATCTCATTGTTCAATATTTCCACCATGATGTGAATGAAAATGGGTACAAAGACCTCACTATTTGTAAAATTGATCATACTGCAAAGTTATAACAAAAAACATCAATGCTGAAAGGTTATAGAAGAACAAAATTTTACAATGCAATAACTCTCCAGATATGAAATCAGAAGAAGCCGCATTGTGCTGCAACTCAAAACGAGAACATTTTATGGCTGTATCTCTTATGTTTTAAGTTCCTTTTTCAAAGGTTTTCAGGCTATGGAAGCTGGATGTTGGAGGCTGAGACTCCAATCTACCAAAGCAGTTTGTTTTAATACTCAATATTTCATTTGATATTACCCCCTAAACTTATGTTTTGGATGTAAGGTTAAGATGTTTTTAGCCATAAATAAAAAACAAAAGCCTCTTTTAACAAACTGTGACAAGTTATTTTATAATGAAGAGTGCTGAATATGATGATGTAAATTATAAAAAGATTTAACAAAAACTTTTGAAAAAGGAACTCAATATTATGCAAGAAGGGTAATATTATTTGCATAAAAATAATTTTTATCAAATAGTAAGATAACTTCGGAAAAATATATTGGATGAAAGTACTTTTCTTGAGCTTTCCAATAATATATTATATCGATTTGATGAAATGTAAAAAAAAGTGGAAAATGTTTTAGGAAAAAAAAACATGCTGAATACCATGAATGGTGAAGGACATTTTTTTGAAATATTATCAGAAGCTTTCTATGATCGAGAAGTCATTTGAGTCAAAGAAAACATCACCTAGGGGTGGTATTACTTAGACAAGATAACAGGATTTGATTTTTGTTGCTGAAAACTCAACTGCACTACTCTCCCAGTAGGCAAAATCTTCAAAACGACTATAAGGAGGAGTGTTTTCTATAGGAATGGCAAGTGATATCATCTACCGTTTCAATAAAAAACACTCCTCCACAGAGACCTTTTGAAGATTTTGCGCACTGGGCACTAAAAATACTTTTTTAAAAATCCATTAACATGAAAACAAACCAAAAAAACAACTTACCGATTTGACAAAATAGTAATAAGGTAAGTCAATACCAAGAAGTCCTGAAAATGCAAAAGAAAATATTTTAGTTGACCTACTTGTTGATGAGACATGTCCAAATAATAATGAAACAATAAATGAGCCACCTGAAGTTGAAAAATCTGTGTGAAAGTGATCCTGAACTATTATACCATGATCAGGTGTACTAAACAATGTCACAATGAGTACAGCACACTAAATGGTAATGATCATTTTATAATGCGTATTCAAAACATCAAAATAACTTGTACCGATTCTGTAACATAAGTAGTCATCTACAATTACGCCTATAGTATATTGTGTGCTATGATTTCAAGATTTCAAGTTAACAGCTTATTCCAACAAGGTTAAATTGAAGCCCTATGCTCCTATGCTTAACGTTGTAGTTTTTTCAAGCACATACCTGGCTATTTAATTGATCTTCATTTTTTGCTGAAAAATTTTTGTTTTCTTTTTTATCTTTTGTTGCTTCACACACAAGTAATTTTGGTTCATTAAAATCCCAATACATTGCTTTGGGTATATAACCTAGAATAAAATAAAATAGAACAAGTTGACAGTGAGATGTATGATCAGGGCAAATAATTTCATGGTTACCTAGCTATCAGGAATTCATCAAACTCTTTCTTGATATCATTTCCTACTCATCTTAGAAATGTTATGCAGAAAACATTTATTATGGAAACAAACCTTTTATTGAGGATGTGAGCTGTTGTTGTGTTGCAGCCAAGTCGCCATCTAAAACACCACTTCCACTTCCGGTGGAGAAATTGAAACATTGAATTGAATCTGCTTCTGCATCCCATACATATAGGAATGAGCTTGTAGATAGGTTGCTCTAACATAGCAAATTTACATAAAAGATTTCACTTCAACACATAATTAAACATATAATTGCTGTTGTTTGACGATGGAAGCAACTTACACTTTGTGATATGAATGCAACTCGAGTAGCATTGCAATTACACTTCAGAGAGTGGATGCTTCCAAAGTTTGGAATTTCATCTTCCAGAAATTTGCTTTTGGTTATTTGACGTGCCTCCCTATATGGTAAATGAATTAAATTAACTTAAGTATAGTAGGAGATGATGAAACATAACAAAAACAAGATGTCATTGGTGTTTTCAAGTGAATAAATAAAAATTGAAATTATGTTTTAATTCTTGTAAAAAGAGTTTGTAAAAAAAAAGTGGTAACTAACATAAAAATAACACTTTATCTCACTTTTATCAGTATTCAACACTTTATCTCACTTTTATCAGTATTCAACACTTTATCTCACTTTTATCAGTATTCAGAGTATTCACTAACATAGTGCGGAAAATGTAAAGTATGACCTAGACAAAACTGCAACAGAATATATTTTGGTGTTATGTGAAGCTACTTGATGTTGGGAGACACCAAAAAAAGGTTTCCTAAATATAATTTCGATTTGACCAATGAAATCGAGTTTTTTTATTTCTATACAAAATAGAAATCATCCAAAAAGAAAATCACAAGGAGAGTTTCTATTTACTATTATGTGACAACGCTCTATATTAGAACAATTAATAGTGTTTTGATGTCACAGTACTAGTTTTTTGTTGATCAACCTTGATTGATCAAACATTTGCTGGCTTTGCTAATGCTTTGGGGGAGTGTAGGACTGTTAGTTAGTGATTGCACTACCAACAATAACAGTGTGTTAGAATAATTCGCAATGGATAACATATATTATCATGCAATTTTCTATTCCGATAAATAATCTTTACTGATGTTTCAAACCTATTATTAGTCATTTGATAATACTACTACTCCATTTCTTGGGAATAGAATATTAGGACTGAAACTTATTTAGAGGTTCGATTTAATTATAATTATTAAGGGTTTGATTTTGTTTCAAAACATGTTCGATTTAGTTTTAAAACAAAAGATATGATTTCATTTCGAAATAAAAGTAGGACACTCTCGTTTTGGGTTATTTTTGCCTTAAATCTTTAAGAATGTGCATGATAAAGCAGATATTCAACTTGTCAACATTGAATATCAGATTAATTCCATCTCACCAAGCTCATATCCAACTCCACTGCATGTCATCAGATATTTTTTGTCTTCACAGAATAAATCTCGATATCCGATGTTGTCTTGTCAAATATCTGCTTATTATTTATCTCTGTTTTTATAAATAACAGTCGGTTTTATGTTTTGAATGTTTCGCTAATAAAGTCGTTGTAATATAGAAACAATAAAGAGATGATAGAATAGCATTCTACAACTATAGTTGGAAGAAAAGTCCACCTACAAAGGGTACTCGCCTACAAAATGTGGAATTTCAAAACCTGACTGATTAAATCCTGTGAGTATAACAGTGTGAATCAATCCAGTCAGCTTGAGAGATTGATGGTAGATTGATATATCTGGTTGAGTGGTTAAAGCTGACCTGTGGAATGTAGGTTGTTGAAGTATACTTTAAATTGAACGTGTAAAAAAGTGGATAATTAAACATGTTGGATGTAAAAAATTTTCAACAGAATAATCTGGGTAATACCTTTCATAAATAAAGTGATAAAGATGGTCAAAGAATTTATAGTTATATAAATTATAGTTCTGATAAAAAAGTACTAAACCAACTTAAAATGTATTTTGTAAATGAAACGAAATACCAGTTTGGCGAAACGTTTTGCATGATTGGTTTTTGGGTTGTGACACCACTTTGTTAGTGAAAGGAATCTCCTCTTGAAGTGTCTGAACATACTGTTTGTCTGTTAACCAAAAATATGTAACAAATTAAATTTTCTCGTTAGACAAAATTATTAGCAACATTTACCAATCACATATAAAATTTCTTTGATGTTGAACGATAGTTTTGACTAAAATGTTTTTTCTTTGCAAAATTTGAGGTTTCATTATTGAAACAATTTTTAAAAGTTACGTATCAAACTATTTGATTCAATTAACCTTTTTCTCCAGATGTCACCTGTTCAAGCACATCACTGAATGCTAACTAATAGTGGTAAACTGATCAAGTAGCATTCATGGAAATAAGTGATAATCACCTATTTTGGCTATTATGCCATATTGTTGGAGGAATGTGGATTGACAACCTTTACCTGCTATGATGACAAAGCCGAACTAAGTGATGTTCAGATTTCACTCCTAAATGTTTTTCATTTCTCTTTGCGGATAGGATTTGCATTCACACTATACAACAATATTATCTGTCATGAATTTTGGAGTGATTTCACTCCAGAGGAAAGAGTGAAATGAATTCTTACACCATTAGCAATCTTATTCCTAGTGCTAAAATGGAGCAATGTGTGCAAAACTCAGGAAGTTTTATTTTTTAAGCAGTGCTTCCAATTAGTTTATTTCAGCAGTGTGGACAGTGAATTTTAGTTAACTGATATATCTATCCACTAAGTAAATGTCTAATTGAAATGTTGAATGGCCAGACGTTCACTTGAAAGGTATATCAAGGTATATTTTATTTGGTAAACTTTTTTGTGTGTGTCTCTAACATCAAGTAGTGTCACTTAACACTAAAATAAATTATGTTGCAATTTTGTCTAGGTTTACCCTTTTTTCTCTCAGAATACTCGGACTATGTTTGAAACATCTATTAGATGGACATCTCATAATTGAGGAAATAACTAACAAACTAACATAAAGAAATAATTAACAAAGACTAACAAAAGAATTTGGCAGACTTGGAAAGATAGTGTAAGATTCATTTAGCTAAGCTCACAGAAAATCAAAGTATTTTGGCTTAGGAACACAAACTAATTAACCTAGGGAAATAGAATCTTATTGAAATTATGAGAACTTATCTATATTAAATGACGACAAGGAAATGAAGGTTCACTGCCTCTAACGGAGTTATTGCAGAACATTGCCATAGCAACAGCTCAAAAAGCTAATGGACTAACTGAAAGCAAAAATAAGAGATTTTTTCTCAATTAATGGTTGTTTCTTGGGATTAGCTATTTGATAAACTGTCATTTTCAATTCCTTGTAAATGTTTCTGGGTTCAAACTAATTCATTTAAATCAGTTTGCTAGTTTAAGAGACATCTCAACACAAACTGTATTTATTTCCAAAAATGAAACTAAGATTATCTTAAAGGCTTGCTTTTAGAAAAAAGTTGAATCTTCATATCTTTTTGAATTGAGTGAGTGCTTACCGGCGGGAAAGATCATAAATTTTTAAAACAGACTTTGTTGTAGCTACTACCATAAATGTACCACAGATATTCAGGTCTTTAGGATCACCTTCTTGTTCTAAGAAAGTAAGTTCTTGTTTCACAGTGCCCTAAAAATAATTAACACATTATTGGAAGAGTTTGTGAAAGAAGATTTTTGAAGTTTTTTGAGTTCATTCATAAAGATCCAGAATTTACAGAAAAGAACAAGTAGTTACTTGGAACGTGCGAACAGAAATTTTATCTGGTTCGATAATGTATACACTCATTTCATACAAAACAATTTTCTGACCATCTGAATTAAATGTACCTAGAAGCAAAATGATGATTGCACTTTAAGAACATGATGCAATGGTTTCTACTGATGACAGAAATACACATGGAATAATGTAGTTGAAATATGAAAAGTAATATATGATGAGAACATATTTGGCATACCCACAGCACGAATCAGTGATTTACTTTCAGAAATTTCATAAACAGCAACTTTTTTTCCATTCCATATAACAATGTGTGACTTTGAAAAAAATAATAAAAATGATTGATTATAATAATTAATAAACAGATAAAATACTCTTAACAAGAGATGTCATACCTTTGTGCAATAAACACCTTTGATGTGAATGTCAGTCTTTAAATTCATGATGTTGCATGATGGGAATGTTTCAACAGATAACTGATTATGGTTGATTTGCACAGCAGCTATCTGAAAGATGAAAATTATGAACAGTTGAATGAAACAAAAACCATTTGAACGGCCAGTTGGGTCACTAGAATCAAAATAATTGATAGCTTACCTTCTCATTAAGATGGAAATTCATGATTGATTGGTTTAATATAACTGCTGTATTTCCACAATTTGCTGCCAGCAGTGCTCGGTTAACACCCCACTATGGAAAGTAAATACAAGCATCTATCTTCCATCTTTGACTATTTTCAAGAATTAGTTTAATATCAAGAGACGTGCACCAAACTGAAGTAGATTTATGCAAATTTGATAGCAGTAATACATCCCACAACCAAAACCTGAAACTTAATATTTCGCATTCCAGTAACTGGTAAAACTCTCCACTTGCTATGCTTCTCTTGCTGAGCACAAAGCCACAAGTGTCAGGTACAACCCAATTGAAAAAAACTTAAAAGGACAAATTTTGCATTGTAATGAAACTTATTTTTACATAATGGCAGAAGTGAAACTATTCATTTGAAATCAGGAAATAAATTATGACAATGGATCATATTCAAACTTGATGAATTTTATAAGAGTATGTAGAAGATGTCTCTCAGATCAGAAAAGACAATACCAGTTTTTTTTAAAAAGAAAAATACTTTTGAGGGTAATTTTGAGATATTAAAACATTTGTTAACAATCACACTCATTACTTTAAGGTACCTACTTCTACATAATAAAGCCAAGCCAACAATAGTCTTAACTCAGATGAATAATTTCGAAATCAAAACACTGTAATTGCCCAAAACTGATAAAGAAATGAGTGACTGGCAAAAAAAAAAAAGGTCATTACAGAAAACCAAGCATTTCAGCCAGCCATAGTGAATGGTGAAGCAAAATACATGTGAATTAAATTTGTTAGTTATGATTGTGTGCAATACACTTAACCAATTTACTCACCATCCCAGTGCATGTTGTTTTCTGCTTATAAGAAATTGTAATAAAAGAAAAGAATTTCTTTTCAAAATAAATAAATCAACAAACGCATATGGGTGCGCAGTTTCGTCATCTGAAGATTTAATATTAGAATAGGCTCAAAACTAAAATGGAAATATAAAAAGTTGGGTACCTCAAGTCCAGCGATATTTCCACTTAATTCAGAAACAGATTGGATTTGCCAAGGATGTTCCTCAGATTTTAATGAGTTATACTGCCACATGATGACGTGACCACAATTTGTTCCACCCGCAAGGATAGCTGCAATAAAATTAAAAATACTATAGGTTGTTTTATTTATTTTTATTTATTTACTAAATATTTATACAAGATAACCAATTCAGATTATAATACAAATATATACATGTAAAATTCTGTTGTTGATATGGGTTCTGTTAAAAATAAATGTTAAAAATTTAGAAGAAAGAATAAGAATTCTAAATAACTAAAAACTGATCTGAACATTATGTTAAAATATAAGTGACAGTATATCTCTTTTGGAGTTCCAGAATGTGGTCAAATAGCTTAAGAGAATGTGTACAACATAGGAGGTTTGATCATAATAGAAAGAATGGAAGTTGATGCTTAGCCTAGCAAATGCAGGGATATTCTGGCTGATGGTAGGAAGGGGTCAGCTTCAGAAGACTCAGAGGGAAGTAGTAAGGAAAGACTTAAGAGAAAAGAATGTCAGTAAGGAGTTAGCAAAAGATAAGATAAGAAGTCACTCAACACATGGAAAATGGACATTAAGCTGAGTATGATGATCATAATGATGATAAAAATATATCTCAACTGTATCCTTAAAATCATTATTCTTTTAAAAATAATTAGTAAACAAGTGGTGGATGTACAGATAAAGTTTCTTTCTGTAAACAAAAAAAAATGGTGTTCACCTTGCTTGTAGTTGTATGATAAACATGTAACTTTTTCATCTTTTTCAAACGTTTGACTTGAATCCAAGCTCAGAACAAAGTTTTGATCATTTTCAATATCCAAAACTCTATTAAAGTTATCAACAAGACAGTTATCAATGATGAGGAATCACGAGCCTGTATTTTACAATCTTCATGGTGTATCATAAGAACAACAAGAACAACTTACCGCACCAAATGTTCATGACAAGCTGTTGCAATTAGTCCTGAACCAGCTGATGTTGCAGTTAATTTTGATGGCTGACCACTCAGTTTGAACTGAAAAAAATGGAAAACCAATTACAAAATCATGAGAAAACTAACTGTGAAGTGAAATTATGTTTTAATTGTTTAAGATGGTGCTAACAAGAGAATGACATTTCATATTTCCAAAATACCAGATATGGGTATAATGTTTTGGATATAAATGCATATTAATGTCATCGTTACAAAAATAGTGAAAGAAAAGATGGTTGGTCATGTTAAAATAATCACTCCTCTATAAACAGCAGCCTTTAACATCAGAAAATGAGATGCCTTTCACTTTATTTTTCAGAAAAAATAAAAATTGTAAAAGGATGAAATATTCATATTATATTTATGTAGATGAACGTAAGATGAATTCCTTGAACAATAGATTACAATCATTATAATTATTAAAAATTTAAATAACATAAAATAAAAGGCCAGTACTTTCTTCACATACCTTGCTAACCTCTGTAAAGGCATTATCTTTCACAGTGTGCTGCATTAGTACCAGTGAATCATTGATTGTAACAATAATTTCTTTCTCTTCGTAGTAATACATAAACTTCAAACCACCTTCAACTTGAAAGCACGAGTTACATTTTCCACGTTCATCAAGAAAATATATGTTACCTGACATTCATGGCAAAAAGAAAGTATTAATTAAAACTTAATTTAGAAATTATTTGCAACAAACCAAGAGAAACCTGGACTGTTTTTCAGTATTTCAGATAGGACTGAAATAAAACCTCACCATCATCGCAACCAAGATACATTTGAATGCTTTCTATATTACTGATATTAAATTTTGTCTGTCCAGGTTTTTGCCATTCAAACAAATCTAATGCTGATTCATCACCACTTACAGCAGCTTGAGCTGCAGCTGCAATATCACTACAAAATAACAGAAACTCAGTCCTACTTATTAAAACATGAAATGGCACCAGAATCTGCCAAAACCGAGCAGGAATCTGGCACTTCACATCGATACTTAACTTATACCCAAGTGTATATTGCTAAATTAAATGGAAAAAGCATCATCAGCCCAGTCATCAAAAAACACAAGACAGAACACGACTTTTGTTTGAATGGAACAAAAAGTGGAATGATTATATTTCACTTTCAACATTGAAAAAATTAACCCAGACATCTATCCTGTTATTTACTGTTCGGTTCATGTGGGTTCATGCTTTAGTCATTGCAAATTTCAGGTTGATGTTTGAAGTAAATCGTAAACTAGTTTTAACAAAATATTCCATTACTTTTCATGGAATAATGTTTTTAACAGTTGAAATATTTGGTTTGACTTAATTCATATAAAAAAGAATTCATTAAAAGTAATGAAATATTGAAATCTTTTAAAATATTGTTTCAACAAATTAAATTATCTTACGCAGCAACATCAGCATCAACAAATAACTTGAAAACAACATGGGATATTCCAGATGATAGTGTGTGTTGAAACATAGGTGACTGTTGAAATCGACCACGCTGGTCAACTTTCCATACGCATAATACACCTCCCTATAAATAATGAAATGTGTAATTTTTTAATTAATTTGTTAATTTTGAATTGGCAATCCTATACTTTCGTATAATACAAAAGTAAAGCAAAGAAAAAGAAAAATTACCTTGTCACCAGATATTAATCGAGAGCCAGTACCATTCCAATACATGCATGTCACTGTTGTTTTGTGGAACAAAGGAGCTTCATGTGCTTCTTTGTCATACTCATTCCAAAGTGTTAAGTCACCATTGTTCCATGCAACAGCTAACACTTTACGAGTAGGATGCCATGATAGCCTACTGACAAGAGTTTCTTTCTGAAGGTTTGAAGAATCAACTTTTTCACCCTGAAAGATGAAAAATGATTGAGTGAGGAAGCAGCGCAATCATCATAGTTCCAACCCAAACAATCAAGAGATCTTTTTTTCTTTTCTGATTAATCAAATTAACAAATTTGTTCTTCAAAGTATCTTCAAAGTAAAAACAATACCCCTTTCCCAAATTTATGCTGCAGTTGTCCAAATAGACCTTAATGTGGTTACATTGTTTCGTAGTTACTGGTTAGTTATATATGTATTTTTCTTAACAGCAGTGGGATGATTTTTGGGGAGTTCAACTCAGAAACATGGTCCATATGGACAACTGAGCTGAATGCAACATATACTGTAAACATAAAGGTTTATAAGGGAAAGGTTTATAAGGGAAAGGTTTATTAGAATAAAAACAATATATATACCTCATCTAAATGTAAAGAAACTATGCCATTGTTTGTGTCTTGTTTAACGGAAGCAACAGCTACTATTGGTAAATTTTGGTGCCATGAAAGAACTGTAGGTATTGTGTCATCATCAGGAAATTGAATAGGATAGTCAAAGTATACAGCCATTTGCCTTAAATTTGATTTTTTGTATCTTTGATTTTTTGGAACTTTATCAATACTTTCTTCATCACTCCTTATAAATATTACTGTAACAGATGAAATTTAAAAACTGAGGATGCACTATGCAGAGCCTTGAAGTTATCACAAGCAAAACAGAAGAAAAATTATATTTCTCAAGACACTCCACATCAGCAATCAAATAACTATACAACTCGCAATTCCTCTGAACTGATTGAAGTTCGAGAAAAACATTAATAAATTATTAATCCTAAAGAAAACTTGATGACTGATGCTCTCCTTGTCCCTCTCCTCTAGTGTTGCCTAGTGAGTTTTTAATCTGGTAGTGAAAACCATAAAAGTTGGTTAACACTGAACAATAAGAAGCTATTATTCACAATCGCTCCAACAATATCACTTTAACAATAACTTTTATAAAGCGCCTGTTGAAGTTCACACTTACAAGAGAATGATGAAAACATTATTGTTCATTTATAAAGTGTCTGAAGGAGAAGACTGGCTGATGCACTACAGTTTATTGATCTGTCAAGAAAAATCAAAGAAGCAACGAAAATGCAGTATATATATATATATTGCCCATCGAACACCCATGCATAAAATCCGCATACTTTGCACTTAAAATTTTCTAGCAGAAGGCCATTATGACCGCACAAGTGATTCTTCATGCTGATAATTGGTGTTCAACCTCTTTTCTGCTTTTTAAAAAATTTTAGTATTTGTTGTGATTTTGTTGAGTATGGATGTATATTTTGTTAACCAGACAGGTTTGTTTTTTCTTTGTGTTTGTAATTAGGAAGGCCGTTCAGAATTAGGAAATATAATACAAACACTATGTCTAGGTGTCCGACAGTTTCTTTTGTTTTCTTAATCTAAGGTGTCCAGCAGTTGACTTGTTTACTCTTACTTTTCTTTTAAAGATTGAAAAAAACATTTGCTGGACACGAAAAACTGTCAGGCAAGATATAATATATATATATATATATAAAGTAAAAGACACTTTGATATATACAAAACCTCCAAAATGCTCACAAAAAAGTGTCGGTATCTCACTTTGATATTGAACCATAGTGAATGGTCAATATAAAAAAGTTTTGATATTTATTGTCAATGATCGCATGCCTTTAGTATAAAAGATTATATATATATATATATAACTTTAATATATAATCAGAAACCAGAAACATTCTAAAATCATTTACACAAGTATAAGAATAGTACATCCCTATCTACAGATTATTGGAAATTCAAATCTCTGAAGAAGACTTTAAAAGACTTTAAAATTTAATAAATATACTTTAAACAAAAATGAAGCTACATTGTTATAATCAAATTGATTGCCCAAAGCAACATTGAATAAAGTGAATAACAGGTTAATCTACTGGAGAGAGTACGTCCATGTGGCAGCATGAAACTCAGACAGAGTATAAATAAACTGTAGTTGTTTTTTCTCACACACGATATTACTACTCCATTCACCAATATCGAGCACTCTATTTGAATAATATAAGAAGAAACAAATTAATCTTAATAATCTATAGTTATCCAGGGGAAAAGATGGATCGATAGATGAATTTTTAAAAATTTCCAATCTGTTTTTCTCCTATGAAACTCCTTATATTTTTCACCTTCTTTGATGTCAAAAACAACGATAGAAGAGCGACAAAGCGAATCAGTTATTATAATATAATTAGCTACAACTCTTAAAAGCATATTTTCATCTTAATAATATCCTTGACACTTCCTATATGGGAAAAATCTTCCAGATATAAATTGGGTCATTATCAAATACAAAGACTATAAAATACTGCGGGAGATAAGAAGAGCGAAATTAATATTTAGGAAATTGTGATTAGTTTCCCGCTTCACCAGTTTAAACCAGCATATAAAATAAAAACAAAATGACAACCATGGTTTCATAACAAAAACGAAAGCTGTTTGATTTTACGGAGCCGACATAAGGCGTAGCTAAAGCGCAAGAGACGATGATGATGTCCCTATGCAGTCTTTTCAAAAATGAGGATATTGTGCTGGAAACCGTCAAGAGCTGGAAACAAGTTTAGTTTACGGAACTGGAAGAAAAAGTCGCATTACAAATTTGTGACAACTTCGCCCCCAGTTTCTTTGCCATGTCTCACATGTCGAAAGATTTTTGGAAAAATTGTGAAAAAGAGATAAATAACGCTGATGGTGCATGCATTAACCCTATTCATACCCCCCCCCCCCCCCCCCCCACACACACACACACACACACACACACACACATAAAAAAAAGCCCAATATGAATAGGGTTAAATAAGGTTAAAATCCACCGTATTTTGATACATTTTCACCGGTCTGAGCGAGGGTTTTCTTAGCCGCCGTCTGGCATATCGAGAAACACAAGAAAAGACAAGTACCCAGAGACGAGGCTGCTGAGGCGATTGATTGAAAGAAGCTTTGTTTTCATAGATTTATATGTTACAAACTCTCCTCAGATCAAAAGTCATACCCAAGGTTAGCAACAATGTCAATAAAATATGTTGTCCAAGGTTAACATATGCACAAAAGTAGAGTCATTCTAGCATATATTGTTTGGTGACGGGAGAATGTGATCGATAATAAATATAAATGAAGAAAGAGGGACAGACTCAAAACCTTAGGGAAATCTAAGCATTGTTCGACATTTTTGAGTGGAGACATTGCCATAATAAATATGCAACTTATAGTCGGACTTATAATTAACAATGATAGCTTACGATGAATACGATGAGCGGTGGTGAAATCGCATAAAAGCGGTGGTGAAGGCGCATAAAAAGTAAGAAAATAACAAAATGCATGTGCAAACGAAAATTCTTTTTTTCAATAGGCATAATCCTTATTTACCTCATGTCCATTTACCGATTTTTTCAGCTTCCCATCGAACGTTCCCACTATTTTGCCTGTGTCAAAATATATATGAGAAATGCTCTACAGTATGCTTCTTTACGTTAGGGTAGTTTTACTAAATTTCACTCAACACTCAGTTGATTTTGCAACCTCGAACCCAGGGTCTCTTGCCTTTTCGATGTACAGATGGCGGTAAAGAAGAGAGGCAGAATTGGAGCTACGACATGGATCACGTGATCTTAAGAATTATGGTGCCGCACCAAAATTCGATTTGGGGAGGTAAAATAATCAAATAGATAAGAGAATAAAAAGTGTTATATAAACAACTGAAACTTTATAATAATATAATAATACAAATTTTAACATAGAAACCATCAATCCATACGTCATGTTATAGAAAAATTTCCGTTTTCAAAAATCGTCATCTTTCGTTTTCCTATTCTTCTGTACTTTTATTTCATTTTGCTTGTTAAAAACAAGATTAAACGAGCCTTTAGACCTATGAGCATCAAAACAACGCCACTTCTACTTCAACACGATCATCGAGCAAAGGTAAACTTTCCGGCCCAAATCAAGAATTAGCAAACTCGACATTTGACCAGCTATAACTTGGATAATCATAACAAATTTTTTTCCCTTTATGTCGATTTCTTTAGTAAAATAACCTTTACCAACTTACTTGTACTTTTCGCTAGCTTACAAGCGCACGTTCAATGTAGTTCCTCCAGCTGGTCTGCAGATTCGATGAGTATTTTGAAATGCGATAACAGTACGGCTGCCGGCAAAAAGTAAACAAACACAGAAATCACGTGACCACCGTGTCGCAGCCTCTTTAACCTTACTGCACAGAAATAAAAAAAACGCTTATGGGGAATTGCTTTGAAAAATAAATCAATACTAAAAAGAGGTAAGATTTCATTTTCTTCTTTCTATAAATTTACCTAATACAGATTTAATATGTCGCCTTTTCCAAGGTGGCCATAAAAACCACTTCATCTTGAGTTTAATGGAACCATCTTCATAAATCTTCCAATAGAGACAACATTTCAGATGAGAACCGACATGGAAAAGTTGACGTAAAAGTATACGACGAAATAAATCACCACAACAACAACACATCATCTCTTCTTCGTAAATAATTTCTTGGGGGGATCGATTAGGCATGGATTGAGGTTCACTCGTCTGACAGTTCAGTTTCCTCACGTATAAAGAATTCGATGGTTTCCTCGTCAACATCATCGTAAGCACTTTCCAAACTATCCGTGTCCACACCTACAATTGATACAAAACAACGTTTGAATTGATGGACGTGTACTAATAAAACAATGCTTAGATGAAAACGCGATCGAATGTTAAAATACTTCGCTTACCTCCACGCAACTGAATTCGTAATTCCTTGTATTCTGCAGAGGCAGCTTGGTGTTTTCTACGGAAATCCGAAAACTCGTTGAATAATGCCCGCCGTTTATCGACCAACTCTTTCGATGCTTTAGTTTGTGACATACGATCTTTAGTTTCGAAAATCTTCTGGTATCGTTTCAGGTCTTTTTTAATCGTTCGAACATCTTCAGGTGTAAGAAGAGATTTGGGACGAGGTCGCCATAGAAAATGACAAAACTGCTCTAAAGGATGTCTCTGCAACACCTTTCCTTGAAATGACCACAGAAAGTACCCTGTGTCAACCTTATGCGCCCACCAACTAACACCAGTCATGAAATAGCGCCCAGTCGGATCCCACTCCACGTCGGTAGCCATATAGTGTTCACCAGTTGCCATAGTTGTAACGTCGGCCGTATCAATGAATTCCAAAACTCCGTTCATACTAAGAATAATATTATGAACGATAAATATAACACATGGCTCAACTGTAAGTTATGGGTACAATTCATATATGGACTTACCTACGAAGACCAGCCAAAACACAGAACTGACCAGTTGGTGACCAAGATATTGTGTTGCATGTTCTTTTCTCCAGACTTTTCATTAAAGTGACTTTTCCAAGTTGGGTTTCTTCCAATTGGTAAAAACTTGCTGTTATTCGGGGTGATTCTCCATAAATCACACAGAATTTACTGCCAGTTGGCTCCCAAGCAAAAGCTGTCACAGTCTCTGAAAAACAATTAAGCTTTATTTCATATGCAAGTTTAAATTGTCAAAATAATAATTTAAATAGTTACTCCAAAAAATACCTTTTATTTCCAGGGTGTCATTTGGGATATTCTTCTCTTTCATACGGAAAAGTTCCAAGTTATAATATATACCCTAAATTGATAAGCACCAACATTAATGGTTGCGCAGAAAACTCACGTTTTTAGTAAATTTATTGAATTTCATGTTTGTAGAGATGCAGTCAACGAATGCCATTTAAGGGGAAAACTTTTGGTTGCAATATGGTTACCTTCTTACTCTTAGTGTAACGTCCTACTTTCACGCAAAGATACTCGCCATTCTTTTGCCAATGCATCTTACACTAAACATTATCATACATTAAACATGAAACACGTTAACAAATTGTACCAGTTAAGAATTATGGCAGTCCATGATGATAAGAACAAAATAAAAATATGTCTTTGAAGAAAATGAGAAGGAAAAGCACATACATCATGAACATTGAAAAGATTTTTCACTCTAGTTTCTCTTCTGCTAGGCATTTCCATTATACAAACTCGTGCTGGAGCATCGCCATGTTCTGGCACCCAGTATGCAATCACATTTTGAGTAGGTGACCATGAAAAATCTTTAAGACCTGGAAGTTTGATACTTTTTTTCTTCAGTAAACCAAATCCAGGCGATTCGTAAACACTTAAGCTTTCATTGGCTGCACGAGCAACGAATGCGCCATCAGGACTCCATCTTAATATATTTAAAGCAATAACATAAGTTGTTGCATAGAGACTAAGATTTAATCAGAAACGTAAAAAATAATAATAAAAATAAGACTTACTTGAAAACAGGCCAGTGACCACCACCTGCTAGAAAACCTCGTTTCTTCTGGCCAGATTTGATGTCCCAAATAACAATGGCCTAAAAGTAAGAAACAGAAACATGAGTGTTTCAGCTATAATAACAATAATACTCACAATTCTACACATTCAGGATCATGAATATCAATCTCAGTATTAATATACAAGATTATACATCAGCGGTGAGATATGGAACAAATCTCATGTCGATCAGACAAATAAGGTCATATCAATACTGTTAGAATTGTCCATCAAACTATAATGTCACCATAAACTACTAAACCATGTATCTATCCTTTTGAGAGGGAATCCTGGTAATTACTGGTGACATTATAATCATGATCATCATAAAATATTATAATTGAGATTGTCATGTACATTAACGAATCAATGGAAATATTTCAGCAGAAAAATCATGTAATAATGGCAGACTTGATATTAACGATTACACTTGCGTTTATACCATGAATGATCCTGAAGACTAACTTCCTATACTCAACAAAACATTCACTACTGGTAGTCTGTAAAATTAAGTTAAGTTGATGGACTAAAAGAAGCTCGAACAAATTCACAATAATCAAACTAGTTTAACAATAAAATAAGTTTAAGTTTAAGTGCCACAGTTTCAGTTCAGTCCCTCTTAATGAATCCATTTATAAACACAATTACATGCATGTGTATACAATCTGATTTTTTAGCAGAATTCCAATACTGGAAAATACATTGATAAGTTGATTCATTGACACTCATCTTGAGAAGCAATGAATTGATTTAAGAATAGTTGTCCCTCAATGCCTTACTTAAAATCAACTTACTGAAGGATCCTGAACATTATTTTCTTGTACAGGTGAGTAAGTAACAACATAACGTTCACATGGAGAAAAATCAATGAGTTGCACTTTTGTGTGATTGAATCTATGCAATCGGGCAAAATCTTCACCACCCCACAAAGCAATTCCTTGTCTATGAAATGTAGCCAAATACGTTCCATTAGGTGACCACATAACATACGTCTCGGTCCAATTCTAAAGATAAATTAACATTGCATAAAGTTAAATATTAGGAAAAAACAGAACAGCATCACCTACAAATAAGGATCCAAAACCTGCAGGACATCATGTAGGTTCAATGTTCTATGTGCAATATTCACAGAATATTATTTTCCATGAATGTTCATTTTCTGTTTCAATCAACAATAGATGCAAAAACTAAGCTTTCTGTAGCAACTCTTTAAATGTATATGATAATAACATGGGAAACTTGTGACTTTCAAAAGAAGATCGTTTTGAAGTAAAACAAAGGTTTATAAGGAAAGATGTTAAAACAAAAGTACTTACTTCTCTTTTCTTAATTAATGTTGGACCAGCAGCACCATTTTGTAATATGACAACTTTATCTCCCTCACCATCAGCATATATAACAGAATATTGGTCATTACTATCTGGTTCAAGTAACCATGATTGCAAATTGCCCTATGAATGGAAAATAAGAGATTTGTATTAATCAAAATTAAACTTGATATCAAACCAATCAATGAAATTACAAAAGACTTCTGTAAGCAACAGTCAATGTTTGATAATTTTCCAGTTAAACTTAGATAAGTATCTCAATACTTGATCTTTGAATTGCTTTTTTTCTGGAGGGTTCCATTCTTCAGTCACATAATGATATCTATGAAAGATTAAAAAAAACATGTTACCTTCGATCTACTAACACATTTTTTCCTAAAGGTAGATATTGGTATTGGCCGGTACTTACTTTTCAAAATCCGAAAATGAATTTACCAAAAATGTATGGTTTTTATCAAGTTTGTAGCCATTTGCTGTTTTGATAGCATTTGCTGCATCCGATGCATTTGAAAATTCCAAAAATATAAACCTTGAATAAAAATAAAAATAAAAATAAGAAATCAGTGTTGGAAGAAGCTTTATAAAGTATGAAGAATAAAGAAAAATGTCACACCCTTTGGTTTGTCCATTTTCTTCGGGGTAATATTCATTAACAACATTTCCAAATTTGGAAAACACTTTACGAATGATTGATTTCAGTTTATCAAGACGATCAGGTCCAACTTTGGGGACATTGTCAACAATTATAACAGTATCTAAGCTGTCACTTTCTTTTGGTCTTTGTTCGAGAATATCAGCAACCAGTTCTGTAATGAAAATTCAAAATCATAATTAGTCATTTTGAATGTATGCATTGTAGTTTCGCTGTGGCAAGCAAGGTGGTTTTTATTTTTATGTCCTTAAATATCCAACAGGTTGATTTTTAACACTTTTGAAAAGTACACTGGTACAAATACATGCAGACAACAAGAGTAATGAATTCAATCTAAGGAGTAGTACAATGGAACAAAAGCTATTCATTATGAAGGCACAAAACGTGATCATTGTTTTTGATTATGTGATTGAAAAAAATCCACATCAATCCAATGTTTGAACTCAAATACCAAATACTTTAGGCAGAAAAAACATATGCACTTTTTATGAACTCTGGGATTAGATAAACAAGACTGTTAACTTCTGAATGTGACGACTGTTTACAAATGCTAAATATCTTATGCCGAAATGTTCAGTTTTGATTTTCCAAAAGGTACATTTAATGAAGTAAACCAAAACATTCTCAAAAATTGAACATGCTGATATGAACAACATATATTAACAGATAACATTAACACTTTTACATATTTCCTTCATCTGGCAGTTCATGAAGAAAAACCATTCTTGAAGATATTGTTAGGGTAAATATTTGATTTCAGGAGCTGGATACATATAAACCTATTTTGTACTTTAAGACTGTCAGCATAAATATTGGTAATGGAAAAGTGAAATATTTTCCATATGTGCCTTCAGAAGTTAAAAACCCTTGTTTATTAACCATCCATTTTCATGTTCAGTTAAATCGCATGCATAAACAAATTGTGTTGTAGACAAAAGAGATCTACACATTGGGAGAAATTCCAAGAAGGAATTGGATAACCGAATCAAGTCCTGTTTAGGTGAAAACTAAAAGTTTGTGATTATAAAAAATATTGACAGGCTAGAATTCGAGACGGTACAAATTCCCTTGCATCTCATCAGGCCTGAATATTAGCGCATAACATTGTCTGGCAGAAAAAAATTCTTGAAATCTCAAACTTCGTCAGTTGCGTATCAATATACCAAGGATAGCTAATGGTTTGTAGCAAGAAGAAGAGGAAAGAGAGAAATTTATTTGTCATAACAATGCCTACATTATCATTATTATATAATTTATACACTCAGGTCATAATAGCAAAGTTACTGGAGACCTTAACTATTAGCTTGGCTAGAAAATGCAAGGACCACCAATATGCATTCATGTTTAGCCTCTGTTAACAGATAAATATTAGTAACCTTCTACCAATCCAAAATGTAGTGGTGAGATACGTATTGTTTGCTAATTTATTACTTGTGCCTCATTTTTCTTACACCCAGGCCTATGTCATAAATTTAAATTACTGCTAAAAGATCTACACAAGCAGACAGGATAACCACCCAAATAGTCATAGACTAGTGGTCACCGTAAATTAGAGGGGGTGACTACAAAATGTATTACCAAAAATACTAAATAAATAAAAACAACAACAATTTTTTTCCCTTTGTTTTGTATGAACTAGCAAACTGCAAAAGCAAAATAAATTGTAGAACGCAAAAACAAAGTTAGTTTAAATATTCAAAAAAATTGGATACTAACAACTTAAGCCTGGCTAAGCTGATAGAAGTTAGGTTGAATTCAGATTGCAGGGTGTTCCAATTTAAGATAGATTGATAGGTAATAGATATGTAATAGATATGCTTGGTATGAGCATTGAAACTAGAGAACGTCATTATTCTAGTTGAAAATTCTGAAGTTTAATAGTACTTTGAAGTACTTCAAAAGGCTTTGTCCTCAGACAACAGTGGCATAACATAAGTGAGATTGAAACAGAGCATAGTACACATTTAGCAGTGGTGAGAGGTAAATAGTGCCTGAGTTTTGAAGCATTTATTTTTCAAAGTCGCCATTTTTAATAAATTTTTCATGATGATCGTGACTCAATGTTATGGTTTACCCTATAAATCAATAAGGGATTTCAAAATGTTCGTCTTCATTCGGCGTTTTCAGTTTTGTCCTTAATTTGCTCCAAATCGTCCCTGAATGTGCTTGTATTTGAAAATATTCGACCTGAAAGTGTAGCAAAATCGACCTAAATTCGGCCTTGTAATCATTCCTTAAACAACCACAAATTTCTTACTATCGTCCCAAATTCATCCTTAATTTGACCTAAATTTAGAAATAACATTAAAATATAAATTGAGTGCACTATTCATTGTATTAGCGCTTTATACAAAATAATGATAACTTTAAAATAATCTACTTTGCAACGTGAATCATATGCTAAGTAGTTTCTTCTAAACAACACAAATTACCAACATAATAAAGAAACACTCTGAAGATGTATATATTTGAATTCAATACAAGACTTCATTAGACTTTCGTACTTAAATTCGCTGTTAAGTTGTCCTAGAATTTGTCCTTAATTCATCCAAGATTCGCTTTTTATTATTCTTAAATGAAATTCGTCTTCTCCCTAACTCGTCCTTTTGAATTAGATTTTTTATAAGAAAATCGGGAAAAAATTTTGTTTGTAAAAGAAAAGGTCAAAAATTTTGATCCAAATTTGTCTTTTTACAGGACAAACTTTTTGAGACGATCCCTAAGTATATGTTGATTCAACTTTTCATAATGATAGCTGAATGTCTATGCTTTCAGATAACAATAAGTTTTGCTTGATTTGTTATCTTTTAATGAACGAAAGGAACAATTAGTTACAGTTAGTGGCAAGTGGTACAAGTGGTACAATGTTCCTAATTCCGAACGCCAAAAAATATAATCTGCAAAATACAAACCACATCAATAATAATGCATATTACGTTGTCAAACAAACTAAATCCAAAACCTAACAAACACAAAGCTTCTGGCTTCAATAAATTAAGACTCATGCATAATTTTATGAGCTCTGTAATATAATTAAGTGATGTGATTTAGGGTCTATCTAAACTATGAATCTGTAAAATTCTTGAATAGAAGCTGTCTTTGCAATAAAAGCCACAGCTATCATTAGCAATCTAGAAAGATATACTAGAAATACCACTGCCCATCAAATACCTACATGTGGTGCATACAGTTACATTTTGAAAAATCTTTTTTCAGTAATAATTTTCATAAAACCATGCTTGTTTTGTTGAATTTTGTTGAGTATGGATGTATATTTAGTTAACCAGACAGGTCTGTTTATTACTTGTGTTCGGAATTAGGAAGGCTGTTCGGAAAAAAGACAGGTATTACTTTTTCTATTTAAGCATAGCAAAAAAGCTCGGGGGGGGGGGGGGGGGAGGGGGGGGGGGGGGTGGTATTAACATCTAATACGTTAAAAGTGTCACTTTGAGTTTTGAGACGCCTCCCCTTGACTGTAACTTCATAGATTATAGATGTTAAAATAATAAACAGCCTCCACCTATAAAAACAATTTGCTTCTGCCCCTTGGTGGCAGTGATCATTATTATTTATATGGTTGTGCGATGATCGATGTGCGTGCCTGCTGTGCCTGTGCCTGTGCCTGTAGTGTTGTCCACCATAATTCATCTTGGAAATAGCTGAATGCAGGGACATTAACTCACCATCATCGGGTATTGGGTCTATATAGAGCTCTGGATCCTCAAATTGGGACTCATCTATTTCTTCATCTGAGTCAAAATCTTGATTTGTTTCACGATTATAAGGCGAGTATTCCTCGTCCGCCATGATCCCCACCATTTTACACGTGAAATCTCAAAGGCCACTTCTTCCACACTCACTACGCATGCGCGTTCTCGTTCTGCTTGTTTGGGGATGGCGTTGGCGTTCTTGGCGCTAAAACTTCACCCTGTCGACCCCGGATATGACAAAATTGAAAATAAATTGTTTTTGTTAGAAGTTTATATGCGTGAACTTCTGAAAGTTGTCATGGTTCTCATATATCGTTAGATGACATATGGAAAACAAATTTGGAAATCGGAAGCAACGCACGATGCAATGAAAGCACTAGATATCTTGGGTTAAAATCATGAATACAGAGAAGTGGAAGAGATTTCCAGAAGAGAAAAGGATTCCTTATTCTCTTGTTATCATTTTCGTTTTCTCTGTATTCATCTTATCGACAAACTTCTACTTCAAGCTAACGTTTCAGTCAAAATTCGAGGATGTTGAAAAAAGGGTTTCCGAGCTTGAAGTTAAAATCGACTTGTCAAAGGAAATTCTTGAAAATACGACTGATATTCTGAACTATGTAAGCTTCGTTCTTTTAAAAGATAAAGATACGAAATCGAGCAGAGTTAAAAGACATGTATCATCCGAAGAAAAGGGATCTGCGAGGGTGGAAAAAACTTTGCATAGTTTACGGAGAGAGATGTTTTCCTTAAATGACAAGTAAGTTTTATACAGGACGTGTGTTGTGTTATTGTTTTTTTTAGATTTTCTTTTCTAGTTACATCCAGACTTCCTCAAATATCAAATAACTTCAGTTCATTTTTTATTCTCTCGAAATTGTTCAAATCCTAACATTTTCATTTTCGTCCTCCTTCTCCTTCTCTTCACTGATTAAGTTTTGATAACATCAATGGAAACAATTCTATCAACATTGACTTAACTGAGACTGTTTGCTGAGTCAACGATGTAATATTTGCTGAGTTACATTTTCTACCGGCCTCCGTTTTATGTTTTGTAGTACAACTATTGCAAATAAGTGACGCATTTAATAACAAAATGAATGAGTTTATTTTAAAGGAAAGAAAAAATCGGTTTATATTTCATAAGGTTATTAATACTGTTTTGTTAAATTTTGTTAAAAGTCTTGAACTGCTTTATCCACGGTGTTGTTGCATAAAATATAAAAAATGAATTTCGTGCGGTTTGCTTCTTGACATCCTGGCAATTATCCTCAAAATATTTTTTACGGTTTAAACATAAGATTTATGATAAATTGGTGGCTTTCTTATATCAATGTGGCCTCTTACTAGAAAGCGACACATGATATTAATTTTTTAAATTCTGGGTCTATTTGGAAGTGAAATAAGTTCTATCTTGCGTATGAAAGCAAGAAAAACGTTATGACGCTTGGAGAAAAAACCAACATGTTATCTTTTCATTTTATTTGCTTACCTTGTTATAACACCACTCAAGTAGCTATGTGAGTTTAATTGATATTTAATTGAAAAAGATAAAAACATCTTCTAATCCCTTGTTTACAGTCACACCATTTATTTATATAGTGATTACACTGAGAAACAACAATCAAGTCATCTTCCTGACGTTTTGTGTTTAAGGTTGAGGATACTGATAAGTGATCCGGACAAGGGTCTTCTTCATGGGATTTCAGGACATCCTGGTCCTCCTGGAAAGCCTGGAGCGAACGGTATGCCTGGTATTAATGGCAGAGATGGTTTCCATGGTCCAGTGGGAATGCCAGGTCCTATTGGAAGGCCTGGTGCAATGGGTCCAGAAGGTCCTCCAGGTAAAGACGGTTTGAATGGTAGAAACGGTATACCTGGGTTTTCCGGGCGCAAAGGAGAAAAGGGGCCCCGAGGTCGTGATGGTAAGTTTTAAAAGAACGCACTAAATTCTTCATTTTGTGCTCATTCCTGTCTAGAAACTTCCCAGTGTTAATATGTTTTAATGTACAATTTCTTAGGTCGAATCGGGCTGCCAGGAATCCCCGGTACTTCAGGAAGAGATGGGCAACCAGGTAGAGGAGGGTTAAAAGGAATGAAAGGCGAACCAGGTGAATGCAGGTGTGAAATGCATAGCAACGAAAAAAAGGCTACAGAACAACAAACCGAAGAACGTTCGAAAGAGTTGATATACACTATCTCAGGATCATCCACATGTCCAACTACAAGCAATATTATATACTCAGGTATGTTTTAAAACTGATTGACGAAAAACACTTTATTGAATTACTCTTCATACAAATATACTGTCAGTAGACATGCGAGTCACGGCCGTACCTTGTAAGACCGTTTTACGCCGGGATCCTTTTACGCCAGTCTTTATTATTACTTTTTGAAAAGTTCACGGCCAAACTTTCAGATACAATCAATTTAACGCCGAATTATAAAAATTAACGCCATGAAAGTCTGGCGTTAAACGAACCAAACGGTAATTCATTTTTGTTGGTTAATATTTTCAGGAGAAATCTCATCAATCAAGTTAGAACAAGAGGGCGGTAAATTGACAGGTTCAAATCCTTTGTGCATACCAATCTATAGCAGACATCGCCATAGAAGCAAGAGAGGCATCTTCTCAATGATGGGTGACGAAACATCAACACAGGAGGATGCACAGAACGTAAACAACACATCAAATTCAACAATCATCATGGAAAAAATTCTTACAACAAAAACAGTTGTGGCAGCAACAGAAAGAAAAGCAAACAGTGACATGAAAATTGAACCTGATATAACTTCAATGCATTCTAACATATCGACTACCAATGAAAGTACACCAACACAACCGACATTTACTACGAAGAATAAAATTATCTCCACCTCTAAAATGAACGGTTTCGTACCGAAGTACGCCAGTCTAATTGGAACAAGAAAATATGTTCCCTGTGCCGTGTGTGAAGCGTTTGGCAAATCATCCAAATTAATGATTCCTGGAAATACTTATTGTCCAAAGTCATGGTCTGTAGAGTATCAAGGTTATCTGATGAATTATCATCACGGAAGCCGACAATCAGAAGTATTGTGCGTGTATGACCAAGCGTTAGGGGTATCGCCAAGTTCTGATGCAGGAATTCGAGAAATCATTTCCAAATATATGAGTCATGTGAGAAGTAGTTGTGATTCGTTTCAATGTCCACCGCATAATGAAGAATTACTGAAGTGTGTCGTCTGCTCAAAATGAAGACTTCGAGGTTTACTGTCTGCGCTTTTCATTTAAACGATGTATTCATATTCACACCGGATATCTGCGTCTCGCCATAAAATAGAAGACAATTACACAGAAGTATAACAGTGTGGCGTTGCAAAGACCTTCTGTCTGGATGATCAAGACTTATATTTCTATACAACAAAATGCCAACAAAATGATTTATTGAAAACATTTCATAAAATCCTTTCTTGTTTCCGGTGTAGCAGTCTATAAATACTCCATATAAAGTGCTCGTACTTTCATCCTAGTCATTAGCACTCCCCCTAGCTGTGTTTAGAACAGGAAACAGACGTTTGAGAGTGATCTTTTGAGAGTGATCTAGGACCGGTTAGAACTAGAAATTCTCATTACTGAAGGACGGATGCGTGCCCACTGAGTTTGTAGTACATTTTTAAGGGAGTGCTTTCATACCGGCGACACTGGCTCAATATTTTACTCACAATTATCGCAGTGAACTTAACTCACTTCTTAACCTGTGTGAGTGCTATTGTGTCATGTCTGAACCATACGTTTAACTTGAATACTGTGCACATACAAGAATGTTTCATTTGAAAAGTCATTTCATAGGACAATCCTTTTCCTTCTTTGCTTTGACTGTGTGAAGCTCTCTATTTTCTCAAGAAGAAAAAATACCTACTTAAATTGAAGTTATTTTTGTAAAAAAAGATAGTTACTCAAAAATTGAGAAAAAAAATATTTTTGTTTTCTTTATCCACCAAGTTCCTTTTACGACCTCTTTAGTTTCTATCAAAATAACTGATAGGTGTTTCGAGATATGTTTATTTGACACAAATAGTCGACTACTGTTGGATCATATTTTTGACCTAACACTCATATGCTAAAAATGGTGATTGATAACTCAAATTTTATAAATTACCCATCCACAGCAATACTCAAAATTGTTGTGATGCATAAACATGACTGACAACAACATGCTATATTGTAAGCACTTTGATTTTCAGAAAAAACATTCCACCGACATGACTAATGGTTTTAACACTTGGTGTTTATATTAGACATGATGGTTAAACATGATATTCTGATAAGGAAACTTGAACACTATGCTGTAAGAACAAAAAGAAGCCACTGTTGCAGTTTAGCCAATTTTTATCAAAGGAGGGGGTTGCGCTATTTCTACACATTATAACACTCCATCCACCCCCAGCGTCTTTCATATTAAACCATACCTTAAACTGTTCAAGCCAGTCCGTGACACTTATTTTATACACGTATATTACGTTATTCCCTTCGTTAAATCCCGATGCTTTCAACGGTAAACAATCGGTTCTTTCACGCTAGAAAACCTCATTACTCGATCTACAAGAATATCGTTATGGAACAAATCAGTGATCATAATTCCGTCAAAGATTCACCGGTCCTTATGGGACCACCGTAATAACAACACCTATTTACAATACCAAATAAGCAAAATAAACTCTTAGTTGAAAAAAGATAAATAAAAACGTTATCAGAGTGAGTGTTTATGAAAGCCAAGATGTTGGATAAAACTTTTGAAAAGTCTAATTCAAGAACTCAAGGTTCTTAAAGATACTAAAGATACTGTATAAGCTAATTTAAGATAAAAGCATCATTATTATCATCATACCAAGGCTTAACGATTCCATACTTTCATGCTAACTTATCTTTTACTAAACCCTTACTGACTTTTTTTTATCTCTCAAGTCTTCACCCCAAGTCATCCGAGGCCGAACCTAAACTACCATCAACCAGTATACCCCTGTATTTACTAGGCCATGCATCGACTTCCATTCTTTCTCTATGACCAAACCATTGCAGCCTCATGTGCACATCCTTTTAAGCTATTTAACTGCATTCTGCTTTTCAACTCCAAAAGAGATACCCTGCTTACACACATCCACCTTATCTTTCCTCCCATCTTTTCTCTAACCTTCTAATGTCTGCTTCCTTTACCGGCCAGGTCTTGCTCACCGAGAAAAATGGATAATAACTTCTATCATTCATCTAGTCAGAGATTGGGCAAGACTAATTTTGAGTTCTGGATGCTTTTTGCTTTTGTCTTAAAATTTTGCTGAGGAGACAGAACATAGACAGAAGTAACTAACAGCAGAAATCGAGTCCACTTTTGACCCAATTATTTTTCTTGAAAAAGAAAGCGAAATCATCACTTTTTATTTATTTATTAATGTGTAAAGGTCATGTGTAGACGGTAAACTATTAGATAAATTATGATGAAACTAGAAACTTTTTTCATAATAGCAGAAATTAATTGTTTCTTCTTCTTCATCAATCAATTGATTAATTTGTTAGGTAAGAACACGATGAACTATTCCTATTTGAGCATAACATGACCTTAAGTCAACTATAAATGGATTACTATTTATTATAATTACTTGTCCCCTCTTACACACTATTACTGGGGACTGCTCATAATATAAATCACAAAATTTGACTCACACAATCAATTTACCACGGACGACACCGGAAGCACCATGTAATCTTCATTACATAGGACCCACATATTGCAAGGTGTGTCCCATAAATGATACGATTAGATGATGCTTCCGGCTATTGCCGAATATGGGAATAAAAATCAAATTTTCCGAATCGGAATAACCCGATCGGGCTCAACTCAGTCTACAATTTTGACAGGACAAATACAAGAAAAAAACAACGAACAGACAAGACACAAGGAAAGCGAAAAAATGGCAGTTGAGGGACCTGGAGTTTTGTCCTTTGTTCGTGGGATTGATCTCTCCAAAAATGATTTCCATGTAAGAACTCTGAATTCGATACTTTAAATAAACTAGCATTTAAAAACTGTCACTTTCTGTTCTGTTTTTAAAGTTTTTGTTTATTTTTCTATTACTTTTGGGGCCTTATAGCTTGCTAAGTGTCTGGCTGCCTTATTACAACAATCTTTACCAAATTAAATTCTTGATTGTATTCTACTTGATTAGAAAAGATAGAGTAAAAGCAGATAATAATCAAATTTGGGGTGCTATTGCACTTTTTCGTACCCCCTTATATTATTGATGATTCTGATATACAGAATTTCATGCTGATTAATAATCACACAAGAACTTGGGTCTCAAAATCAACAGAACAGAAGTTATTGGCCTTTAAAGATCTCTAAAATGTATGCGAACAACACCACCACCAGTTGCCCCCACCATGTTGGAAGATAATAATAATAACTTGGCTAATAATTTCTACAACATGACTGGGACCACATATTTGGACAGGATTATTTAGGAAATAAGTAACAGCTATATCTCTGCAAAACTGATTCTCAATTTGAAGCTCGTACTGAACGTCCTGCCATGGACATTCTTCTTGATTTTGCTGCACTCCGACACCACAAGTACGTTAAACCAAGAATTTGTCAAAGCTACAAATGGGACCTTTCAAAAAAACTTCTGTGTCTTATACTTATTCTTTTCTTGCATGCCTTAACTGGACAACGCGAAGTGACTGCATCAACAGCATGATCTGAATATTGCTCTCTGCGCTGGTGATTACATGTAGGACAAATCATCTGAATAGTAAACAAACCATACTGTCGACACCATCTAATATATTCCTGACGATCGTCCATGAAATGGGAACCAATTCGTACCAAAGATATACCATCAAACACAATTTGATCAGAAAGGTGTGCAGCAGCCATAGTGAATGAAAGTAAAAATGAAAAACGACCAAATGAAACATCATTTCTTTTTCGCCAAAAATAGAAACAACTGTAAGAAATAAAAAGGTCTATAGAAAGTAATTTAAATAGAAATTGACGCCCCTAAGTAATGCACAGACTAGAAATGTATTCTGTCTCTCAAGAAAAACTTGACTGAGAGCTCTCTAGCAGACAATGAATATTAAAAGTAAATGAAAAATTACCGAAAAACATTACACTTTTTTATATATATCTCATTTTCGGTTTCATAATTGGCAGGACTAGTTTTTATAGCAGTTTTTATATGAACTGAAATGATTATCTACAAAGAATGATACATATAAATTAAGTACCATTGACCCGTTAAGTATCTACTATGAAGAGAAGGATTAAAAAAATCCAGATGCAATAAACAGTGTTGAGAAACCAGGAATAATATAAGGGGGGGGAGGGGGGGGGGGTACGAAAGTGCAATAGTGCCATGGAATTGTTGTCAATTTGCTCAAATAATTTTTAAACGTCAGCATAACAACGTGACTGGTTAAACTTGTTTCACTAAAATTTTAAATAAGCTGATTGGGTTAACATTACTTTAACAAATTGAAAAAGTTGAACATGCCCAATTTTTTAAATATTGAAATCGACATGTTGAATTTTAATAAATTGAATAGACGATTTCGGGGATCCTGCAGCCATATGGATTCTATTGTGATTACAATTACGTCAGTGGAAATCCGGCTTCACTTTAGAGCATTAAAAGGTGCCATTTTCTATCAAAAAGTCATGATCAAGTGCAGGAAATTTTCCTATATAGTCCAGTATAAAATAAGTTACAGGAAGAAGAAGAGAACAAACAAACAAGATATCTTCGCACAACATGGCTTAATACAGCAAAAAAAAGCACACATCCAGTGAAATCTGCCCCACTGATGTAATCAAAAACATCAAACGACATCGTCTATTGAAATCTGGCCATTAAATCAAATTAAATTTAAATAATACAATGGTGTAACTTCAAAGAAATACTTCCACTTTACTTTAAGTCTTTTTTATATTAATAAATTCAAAGTAGGACATATTTCTGACGTCATTTTTGTTGATTTCTTTTTTAGTCATCATTTCCTTCCCGTATTACTAATATGGCTAATTTGAGATGGTTACGCATGGATAGATCAAATTTAACAAAAGTACCCGAGGAAATTGGCCAGCTAACGAAATTGGTAAGTTGTATATCATGTGATTATGACATTTCAAATTTATTTTTCTCAATTCATTAAACTATTACTATTATGAATTTAGGAACATTTATCATTGGTCAAAAATAATTTGAACAGTTTGCAAATAGATGTTGAAAACCTGCCCAATTTGAAGGTATGTTTATGTTAAAGATTATTATAGCCAGAATTTTTGAAAAACCATGGTCTAATGTAGAGATTAACTAACCTCAAACATCTGGAAGCTTCAAGTGACATGATATTTCTGGGACAAATCACAAACTTCTGCCATTTGTAATTTATATTATGCATTGAATTTATATAAATTGTATTTTTTCTTATCTATAATGGCAATTAAACACCAAACTACTCTAATAATTATTAGAAATCTAGAATACAAAAAGAATATTGAATACTTTAGTTAGTTTTTTCTAATTTATGTTTTAATTTATTTTAATTTAATTTATTATTTCAAATTTTTATACAAGGTGATCAATGTTCGTCATAATAATTTAAAAAATGCAAGTATTCCTGATGAAGTATTCAAACTGGATGATCTTCTGACAGTTGTAAGTATGTCTTAAAGGGAAAAGTAAGGTCAAAAGTGTTTTTTTTATAAATCAATATTTTCACTAAAAATTTTAAAAATAAAAAAATTATACATCAAAAGGATTGCTAAAAGTCTCAATCTTTTTACGATCATATCCACGCATGAATGAGATTTTTCAAGAAATTAATTCAAATCTCCTTTGTGAATGATTGTGTGTGATTCATTGTGCAACATTATTAGGACTAAAATCTGCTGTGTTGTGTTTGCTTTGTTTTTTTTTCAAATTGTGAAGTGGTCAGTATTTAGAGGGAGTTTTCTGCACTGTGAGCGTCCATTTTTTAGAAGATAAGAAGGCATATTTGGTAAACGCTATGTGAAAATAACTTCATTGATGTGAAACAAACTTATTAACAAAAAATATTTGAACTTTACAACTGTCCTGTGTTTTTCTAAGGTGATTCAATTTTTGTGAAAATTTTCACGAAGGCAGTGTTCGAATTATAGCTTCGAATATCGTATTTCGACTTTCGCAAAATCTAATTAAAGGGTTGTGGAATATGTAGAAAATATGAGTAGAATATTAAGGGGGAAGCTTTTCCTTACCATATTACAGTTTGGTTACAATATGCTCACTTGCAGAAAGCCCGTCTGGCTCTAATTGACCTTACTTTCCCTTACTTTCCCTTACTTCACATAAAAAAAAAATGTTAATCTTATATTGCAGTTCAAAGAAGATTTATCCTTACAACCTTTAGGGGAAAACTTTTTTTTAACACTTTGCTTTGTTTTTCTAGGATTTGAGTCATAACGATATCATCGAGGTATTTATGATTTTATCAAAGAAATTTTGGGTTATTCAGGAATGTGTTTCTCCCATTTTTACAGATTTCACAAATTCATTTTTTGTTGTTCATAGATTCCGGAAGAACTAGAAAATGCGAGTGAACTTTTGGTGTTAAATCTTAGTAATAACAGGTGTGAATCTAAACTTATGTATTTGAAATCTGCAAACTGAATGTCATAATTTCAACTGTTGTGATAACATTCATAACCTTCAACATTCAAGTCGGTCCAAATCTAACAAAAATACTTTTTTATTTAGGATCACTCAGATACCAAATCCAGTAAGTAAATTTTAATGGAATCGTTATCATTTTGATGATGCTACCTATAAGAAACCACTTTTAGATACTATTATTTATGGAATATTAATTCATCGGCTCATACAATCTTTTTTTATCAATGTAGCTGTTCATGCATTTAACAGATTTGATCTTCATGGACCTGAGTAACAATTTGTTAGGTAATTCAAGTACTTGTCTCATTTAATAAATCAAAGACCAAGAAAGGCATATTTATATTTTATTTTTTCTATTTATTTTAGAAACTATCCCTCCACAATTAAGGCGGCTAACTAACCTTCAGACACTAGTAAGACATTTTGTGATGTACTGATTCTGGTAAATATCAGTAGTTGTTTTTAAATATTTTTCATCTTATTTGTTTTTGTTTTCATTTTAAGATATTAAACAATAATCCGCTGCTACATGCTCAACTTCGGTACGTTGTTATATCCAAGGAGTTTATTCTTGTAAGATAGTATATCCTTGTTCCTATAAGCATTTTGTGTTTCCTTTAGCCAATTGCCATCACTCGCACAGCTGCATACGTTACATCTTCGCAATACGCAGGTTAGAGCGACAATCCAGGAATAAAATTTTCAAATGAAATGAAATAATGCTGTTGTGAAAACAATGAGAATTAATGAGTTTTTTTATCTTTAGAGAACCATATCAAACATGCCAAATAAATTGGATAATATCGAAACACTTACAGATCTTGATATATCTCACAATGATTTGCCAAGAGGTTGGTGACCAAAAGTTTCCTTGTATATGTGTTCACATGATGGATTTTTCAGTTTTTTTATACATTATGAATTATGTTCATTCCCAAAACGAATGCTAATCTTATGAATTACTTTCTTAAAGTTCCTGAACCAGTTTATCGGATGACGAACTTGAAAAGATTGGATATAAGTCATAATCAAATCACCGAACTTTCAAGTTTAATTGGTAAGATAGTTTAAGTCAACAGATTAGTTTTCATGCTTATAAAGTACTATTTTCAGAGTAAATGACAAATTTGTTTCAGATTCGTGGACAAAGCTGGAGACATTAAATTTAAGTCGAAATCAATTGAGCGTTATCCCTGTAAGTATTTCACTTGTTTGTCACATGATGAATGGTGTTAATGAGATGAAAAGTATCTTATTTGATTTTTCTTCCTAGCACACCATATGCAAAATGACAAGCTTGAAAAGACTGTATGTCAACAGTAAGTCTTCGAATGTGATTCTTTTTCTTGTAAAAGATACATTTTTGAAGTCAATTTGACATGTTTTCCACAATGTGGTTTCACTAATTTTAGGTAACAACTTAACATTTGAAGGAATTCCTCTTGGTATTGGCAAGTTACTCAATCTGGTAAGATTTGCTAAATGCTTTAACAACACACAAGTTTTTAATTACACTTACTTCATTCAAACCACAAATACCTCTAAGTTTTTATGATATTTTTACATTTATAAAGGTGCATTCATCACAACTTTCATTAAATGTATGCAAAACAGAAATTGTTTTTGAATATGTGTAAAATGAATGGAACAGGATGGTCACTCAAAACTTTCATGCATATTGTTACATGAAAATACCAATCGGAAATTTGTGTATTAATAAGTTTTAATTTTAAAATTCACAATTGCAATTTTGTTTTCAGGAGGTTTTTATGGCTGCATGGAATAAATTAGAATGTATACCAGAGGGTGTCTGTAGGTAGGCCTCATTCTAATGGTTTCATTAAACACTTATCATCAATTCAAACTGAGAAATGCTGTTCCATACATAGTTGGTAAAAACTTTCCACACATCGATCCATTCCACCGCGCGCTTGCATATGTCACATGTTTAGCGAGAGCAGATTTACCAGGCCATCAAGAAGACACAGCGGAGCGAGCATTAAGTATCTCGATTTTAAACATATAGTTACTCTGTTTTAAATGATATCTTTTAAATCCACCATTTAAAACTTATCCTAGCAAAAACTTTAAGAGTGTTACTTCAGGACGACTGTTTCCTATCATTCTCGAAACAAATGCTAAACTAATATTACAAGCTTATAATCAATCTCGATCAAAATCATTCACAACATCATATGATAGAAACTCAAACTACAGGTGGTATAATGCATGGAAATAAATAGCTGAAGTTTTGGAAAAAAGTTTTGCCCAGCCAAGACATATGTGCCCATAATAGCTGCAGAAACATCAAAGCCATGTTAAGAGTGGGGTTAGGGTCAATTATAAGTGTCAGTGAGTTTAATATGTTTGGTTCTTGTAAGTAAATTAGTGGAATGCATCATTTTTTTTGGTTTTAAAATAAAATTAAAAATTAGTCAAGCTAGATCGTTGTGTAAGGGAAATCTCGATACGCCGATCCATCATTCCAGGAGAAGTTTAGTTAGCTTACGTAACTTATGCGATGAACGCAGGCTCCGTGTTCACTTTGTTTTTTTGGTGCAATGGATCAGTGTGTGGAAAGTTTTTACCTGCATAGTTTATGTGGGCTGCAGTCAAACATAGTCAGATCAGCTGTTTACAATACTATTAAATTTTTGTTTAGATGTTTAAAATTGAAAAAACTCATTCTTCATTCCAACTGCTTGATAACTCTCCCAGAAGGAATACATTTTTTAGCAAATATTGAGGTATGAGAATTTTGGCAATTTTTGTTAGTAGTGGTTTGTTCACATTATCAAGTATGTGACAGAAAGAATGCAAATATTATTTTGTTAGCAATTAGACACACGCAACAACCCCAAATTGGTGATGCCTCCTAAACCTGTTTCACAGAGTGAAGCCGATGCAGAGTTTTATAATATTGACTTTTCTTATCAAACACAATTGCGGCTAGCTGCTGGACAGTCACCTGCAACATTACAAAGTGAGTTATTCTTTTGTTTATCAATGATTGCCCTTATGTTATGTTTTTTTTGAAATATTGTATTTTCTATTTTTAGCTAAAGATCCAATTGCTAGAAAGGTATATTTACTAAAATGTTTACTTTTTAGGCAAATGATAATGTGTCTCGCTTAACCATGTTGCTTTTTCAGATGCGGTTAAGAGGAAGAAGATATCAAAGTGGTGTTGGTGAAACAGACAAAAAACTGAAGGTGAAAACAACAACAATAAAAACCAATAAAAACATTCTATTATTTAAATGTAATCAAGTTTACAAGGAATAACATACAATTGTATTTTTTGAGAGTATGATTAATGCTATTATCAAGAAGACTTAGATAGAATTCCTATTTATTGGTGTTCTTTTCTTGTTGTGTAGGGAATGGTGGAAAGCGCAGAAGAAAAGAAGCATAAAAAAGTTCGAAAAGTATGTATAATTTCAATTTCATTCATGTTTTAGATTTTTATCTAACTACCATTCTTTCTTGTGTTTCAATACTTCTGTTGTTATTTAAGGATGGAGATGACGATAGTACTCCTGATGATCATAAATTAAAGTAAGATAGATACAGACTGACAAATGTTTATATTAACAAGATTTCCATTATAATAACCCAGTGCAATATAGCTATACTGGAAAAGCTAAAATCTGTTGTTGAGATGCACCAGCCCTCTTTTTTTTATTCCAGAAGTGGCAAGAGATGGGATCAAAAGTTGGTTAAACCAGATTTGAATTATCAAGAAATCTTCCATGAAGATGTTGGAAGTGAACCTGGTTAGTGTATTGTGCAATAATTATATTAATGTATCATTTTGAGCTGTTGTTTATGTATCAGAATTGATGATAATGCTAATCCTGAAAGAGTAATTGTCTAAAAACTGTTCCTGTTCTTGATCTCGTAACTTTTTTACTTTTAGGTTTAACTGTTTGGGTCATTGAAAACTTTTTACCGACACAAATGGAAGAAGGTTGTTTGAATTTTTTATATGAACCCATAAGTTTGAAATACAAATCATTTTGAAAGAAGAAAAAAAGGCATAGATAAACAGTTTCTTATGTCATTGTTTATCAGCATTATATTTATCTCCTTCAGTGATAATACTTTATAATTTTTTAGCGTTCTTTGGTAAATTCTACGATGGTGACTGTTACATAATTCTCAGGGTACCAAATTTCCATGTTTACTTCAACAAGATTTTATTTCCTTTATTTTCTGTAAAAAATGAGCTTTTCTAAAGTTTTTCTAAAGTTCTGAAACTTTTTTTGAAGAAATTGACAGCCTGATATATTTTTTGATTAAAATCAATAGAAGAAAGGAGGCAGGCATGCAGAGGATGTTTAATTTTATTTATATTTTCAGGCGGAATATGATGACACAGATCAACTTTGCTACAAGATATATTATTGGATTGGTCAGCATGCCACTGTGAGTTTATTATGAACAGTCAGCATTGTTTTTACTTCAAATAAGTAAAACTGAAGTCCATATTGACTTGATTAAGGTCTTTTCATAAAAACACTAGCTGATAACTTTATTCTTCATCTTTTTTAGCTTGACAAGAAAGCTTGTGCAGCCATTCATGCTGTGAATTTACGTAATTTGCTCGGTGCTGAAGGTCGTACAATGAGAGAGGAACAAGCTGACGAGTCTGACGAATTTTTAGAACTATTTGATACTGATGTTTCATACATTGAAGGCGGAAATAACAGTGGTTTCTACACCGTGGAAGATGTTGTTTACACTACTAGGTTGTATAGGCTTTATGGTCAACATGGGATCAAAGTTGAACCAGTGGATTTGAATTGGGAATCATTGGATCCCAACTATGTGTTTGTCTGTGATGCTGGTCTGAAAATTTATGTATGGTCTGGAGCAAAGGTGATCATCACCACTTGTTTTATTGAGTAATTTAATTTTTAAGCTGTGTCGTTATTTAGCTATTTTTTTACTTTGATTTTTTCAGGCTAAACTCATGTATCGTACGAAAGGCCGGTAAGAATGATTTGGTTTCGGATCAAGTAAATTTTGTAATTTATCTTGTAATGGTCTGAGGCTTACTCATTTACTATTCGTCTTAGGTTGTTTGCAGACAAAATAAATAAGGTTGAACGTAAAAATAAAGGAGAAATTGTGCAGATATATGAGGTATATATATAATGTGTAGAAAAACATTGATTAACTTCCTATTGTGTAAGGGTTTTATTCACCTGGTTAACATAGGATGAAATTGAAGAATTCATGGAGTTCTGGGACCTTCTTGGTGGCCCACCAACAGCAAGATTACGTGTAAGCAAAACAATTTTTTTTTAGTATTTTTCTTTTTTTCTGATAATACCATGTCTTTTTTCGTAAAAAACATAGAGTAGCCTCATTTTCAATTTAGTTAATTGTAACTTATTTGAGCAAAATTGAGCATGTTGTAAAAACTTCTTTCCTGAGGTATCGAATCTTGTTGCATAAGAAGCCAACATCATTATCCATCCTTTTAAAGATGACGTTGCTCCAATGTTATTAATGAACAGGTCTATTCAACTGTTTTTAGGAAAAATATGATTACAAGTATTTTACACCAAAACAACCAATCTTATATAAAGTTGGTCTTGGAATGGGTTATCTGGAACTACCTCAAGGTAATAAACTGTTCACACTTCTCTGTTTTTTCATATCCTATATATTAATACCCGTCGTAATATCTGCCTGTCTGTTTGTTTGTCTATCACGCAAAATGGTAGATACAAGTAGTGAGAGAGATCGAGAGTCAGCAATGTAAGGTCACACATAAATTATTTTTTCTTGTGCAACGTCAGTGTGAAACCGATGCATTGCATTATTCTCAGTGAAAAATGTTCGCCGGCGACAGGCGAAAGCTTAAGTGGAATGACAAAAAGGGGTGACAAAAAGATTTGGGGAAAATTTTAGGGACGGCACGCTATGACGTCATTAAAATCTTTGATCAACGATATCTCTGTAACAGTTCGTCGTAGACATGATCCTATACATTTTCTTGATCAGAATTTCGAGCTCATACTTTTCCTTAATAATTTTATTGATCGTTAAATAGAACTCAACATTTAAGAGCAAATAGCTCGATAACCAATGGGAATAACTGACGTCTTTTGGGGCCCGCGACATTGGCGATGGTGGTAACAAAAATTTGGACAAAATTTGGGGACGTCATTAAAATCTTTGATCGACAATATCTCCGTAACACTTCGTCGTAGACAGACAATCCCATACATTTTATAAGATGGTAGACAGACGATCCCATACATTTTATAAGATGGTACTATTTTCCAATATCTCTTCAGAAAATTTATTGCTGGAATGCACACTGAAAGTTTTTAGAAGCTAGCTCAGAAAGCTAGTTTCAATAATTCTTTTAAATGCGTGCATTTCTGCATCTGACTTGATATTTTTTAGTTGAAATACCTGACAAGAAATTGGCACAAAAACTGCTCGACACAAAAAGTGTTTACATCTTAGATTGTTGGTCAGATGTGTTCATTTGGTAAGAAAGATTCACTTCTGTTAGTAGTATTATGATAGCTTTCAGTTACTGAGTATTGCATTGTGTTGAGAAAGTTGGGGGATGGTTGGAGCTAGTTAGATATCAATGTTAATGATAAGTACCAATCACCTATACAGCAAATGACGACCTTCAAAAACTATTTGTTTTCTGTTTGGATAGGATCGGACGCCGTTCAGCAAGATTGGTTCGAGCTGCTGCTTTAAAATTAGCTCAAGAATTATCGGAGTTTCTTCCTCGACCTAACTTTTCCATGGTGACGAAAAACTTGGAAGGGTATGATTTGTTGTTATAGCAAAAGATTATCTATCTTCTTTGTAATTATCTTAATTCATATGAGAATTTTCCGTTAAGTGTGGAACAATCAGTCTTCAAAACAAAGTTTGTTGGTTGGGATGATGTTTTAGCTGTGGACTTCACAAAAACTGCTGACAGAATGTCTCAAATAAAGAAGGTGACTGAATTTCTGCTACTGACAGATATTTCTAATAGAAAAACAATTTTCTGTGTGATAATTTATGTGATCACATTCTGTTACTTCGATCAACCTGAAATGTAACAGTTCAGGGTTTTTTTTCCAGGAAAATGACAAGGCCCAGTCGAATGCATCTGACAGTGTTATTCCTAATCTCCCTCCACCCAAAGTCCAGAAGGTTGATTTAGCTGCTTTGTTCACTGCCAGACAGTTGGCTATGACAGATCAAGAATGTGTAAGACGCTAAAATCTTTACTTTATTAAATGCGATATATGTGTGAAATGAATGAACAATATATGTGTGACTGAACTTGAAATTTGTTTCTAGGATCAATTAAGTGAAGAATGGAATGAAGATTTAGATCAGATGGAATGTTTTGTCCTTGAAGGACGCAAATTTGTACGTCTGCCAGAGGAGGAAATTGGTCATTTTTATAGCGGCGATTGCTATGTATTTTTGTGCCGCTACTGGGTGCCTCCAGAAGAGAATGAAAATGAAGAAGAAAATGAGGAGGAGGAAGAGGAAGAAAAAGAAGACGACTTCCAATGTGTTGTTTATTTTTGGGAGGGACGAGATGCTGGCAGAATGGGATGGTTGACGTTTGCATTTAGCTTGCAAAAGAAATTTGAAGCATTATTTGGTGATAAGCTGGAAGTTGTTCGCACCAGACAACAACAGGAAGCGCTGAAGTTTTTGTCTCATTTCAAAGGAAAGTTCATTGTTGAAAAGGGAAAGCGAAAACATCCAGATGAAAATAATCCCAAATTATTTGAAATTCGCTCAACGATGGGTAAACTGACTCGACGTGCTATGCAAACAGAATGCGATGCAACTATGTTGAATACAAACTTTCCTTATGTATTAAAAGTAAGTTTTTCTTTCATATCATCACGTCATTTCAAATTTACCAGTATTGCAATTCATATGATCAATTCCTTCTTTCTGTTCTATATAAATACTCCACCTTCCTGCTCAACACTCCCCCTTCAGGTTTTACACAGATATTCTTCTGCAGTTGGCCGTGAAATAACTTCTTAAAATATGTGTGTTTAGTAACCGTCTGCCTTTTTTTGCAGGTTCCATTTGATAACAGTGGAGGTATAATTTATGTGTGGATTGGTAAGAAATGTAATGAAGATCAATTCTCGCATGCAGAAGAGATTGGAAACAAGCTTTCTGAAGAAGGGTTCTCCTTTCAAGTTGTACAAGAAGGTGAAGAACCTGAAAATTTCTTTTGGCTTGGTATCGGCGGCAAGAAAGAAATATCACAGGTATATTACGTCAAAGGATTTATTGCGTTTTTGAATCAAAGATATAACTGAACGAATCACAAAATATTGCAATGTTTGTTTAGGAAGCTGATTATGCAGAAAATGCGCGTCTGTTTCGTTGTTCCAACGAGAAAGGTTTTTTCACAGTTTCTGAAAAATGTTCAGATTTTTGTCAGGTATCGTGAGTTGGATGTTATTCATGATCTGGGTGTTGTTCATGATCTGGATGTTGTTCATGATCTGGGTGTTATTCATGATCTGGGTGTTCCGTAGCTCTCCAGATTTGCATTGCTAACTTTTTTCATATTTCTAGGACGATTTGGCTGACGAAGATGTTATGCTTCTTGATACTGGAACACAGGTATCTTTATTAATAATCCAAGGAAACCTCAATTATTTTATTATTTAATTTTCGAATACAGTACACTCTCTGTAATTCGAACATCCAAGAGGCCAAAAAAATGATTTGATTTACGGAGTGTTTGAATTAAGGAAGTTCGTTTATAAAGAAATCATAGGTGAAGGGACCTTGAAATTAGTTTGAATAACAGTGAGTTCGAATAACAGAGAGTGTACTGTAGTTGTTTCAGTGTACGCATAAATAAAATGCTGAAGATCTGCTTTCCAACCAAATCCCGTCTGTGTTCATGAATCTTTTTGAGACTTTTCTTCATCGACTTGTATTTTTTTGTTTTTCTTGTTTTAGCTGTTCATCTGGATCGGCGAATCAGCCAGTGATATCGAAAAGAAACTTTCAGTGAAAGCAGCGCAGGTAGGATCGACCAGCTACTATCTACACGGTTTTATTTTATAAGAACCAAAGGCTCAATTTTACTAAAAAATAAGCACCGTCTGTACTTAATCAACCTAGCCTCAAAATCATAGCAAAGAAAAAAAAATTCTCTGTCCCTCATACTTTGTCTGTCTCAAAATGACAGGTAGAACTTCTCTCTGAAGTTAAGGTAAAGGTCTTAATTGATGTTGGAAATTTTGAAGGGATTTTTCACAGGATGATGAATAATGATGCATTTTCTGAATTTTAGGTGTACATGCAACATATAAAAGAACAGAAACTCGGTCCACAACGAAAATTACATTTAACTGCTAAACGGAAAGAGCCTTTCGTATTCTCTCGTTGTTTCCAAGGATGGTCGGAATGGTCTGCAAAATAACATTATGCGATAGTTGCATTATATTAAATTATAACAAAAGGAACGAAATTTTTACGTTATTTTCATTGGTGTTTTCTTCTGACCATTTCTCGCAAAGGAAAAGAAAATTTGGGAAAAGTGTAATTGTTTAACTTTTGTAGCAGAAGATCTTTGATCCAAATTTTTTACTTATTATTTTTATATTATGAATATTGTCAGTAATTCTACTATTTAATTGAAATCAATATCATATAATACATATCACTATTTTTTCTCTTTTATTCGCTTCGGTTTTGAGATCCATTCTCTTATAAAAAATATTACACCCATACCGTAAAACTCAGACTATAAGCACTGCAGTTAAATTGAGTCGTAAGGCTTTTTTGATGGGCTTATATAAGGATGGTTATGTTAGGGGTGGTGGTGGGTGGTAGTGGTGATTATGTTGGGGACTTAAAGTCGGAGTTTTACGGTATGCTGCTTTGAATCATCGGGAGTGTAGTCGCATTGACGAAACTACGTTCTCGTATACATTTGCGAATTCGAACTTTCTGCTATGAACAAAATCTCAAGTCCTTAGAATTTCCTTTAAGGCTAATACTTTTTGCTAATACACCTTTCCTGAATTTCTGTTTAAACACCTTTTTAATGCTCAGCTATCAAGTTTCGCCTCGTTTCTATGCATTTTATTGTTTTAGTAATTTCATAGCGTTATTATCAAGCAACAGTCACTTATTATTCCAATTCCCCAGTAGAATAGTGATTAAGATCTTAAAAATGAGGCCATACTTGTTGACTAGGCCAGAAATTAAACAGAAATTCTGGAAAGGTCTATTCGAACATTATTTTTCGGTCCTTTGGCAAATATACGCCGGCTAATTCGAAGTTCCGTGCATTCATGATCACAAACGGTCGTAAAATGAGGAAAAATTAGTATTTTTAATTTTTTTTATTCCATCCAGTCGTATGCAAAACCATATCGGAGCTAAATTGACAGGCACTGCGTCGAAAGGTGGCAAACTGTCATCACGAACTTTTCAGTGGATAAATCCAAAAAGTAAAATGGGGCAATAAGTTAATATGATCCGAGAATGCATGGTTCAGAACCTAAAAAGAGATATGTTAAAATGAGCAGCAACAAATTTGAATTACTCGTTAGAAACAGAGAAACAAGCAATTGGGAAAATCAAAAAAAAAACCCCCCGAAATATGAAGCCTGCATGGTGTCTAAGGGGCTGTTTATATGAGAGGAACAGGACGATTATGAACATGACAAAATATGAAATACCACTTCCCTTAACTTTTCTATTAGAAATTACTTCGGTGTTTATGCTTCTGTCTTCGGACGATTTCTATATAAAAAAAATTGAAACAACTGCAAATAATGGAAAGTTTTTAAACAAATAAAAGTTTAAAAAATGTTGTTCCGTACCAGCGTGTATCAGGGACCTTACGCGAATACGACGACAACGTGACTGAAACAAAACTTTATTTTCCTTGGAGATTTCGTTTATAAAGAAAGTTTATTTCATAGTATACCATTGGGAAAGGTTTGTCAGTTAATTACATCATAAGCACATTATGTTTTGAAGGCGAACCGAAAACAAAGACGCAAGAATAACAGTATCTTGTATTGCTTTGATCATGTTTCGATAGCATTTCATTATTTCTTAGAGTTCATCACTTTGTGATTCATTGTTTTCCAAATATTCATGGATTAATTTCACATTAGCGTAAGGTCCCTCACTCAGCCCGTCCTGTCTTTCATATATAACAGCCACTGAATTTTCAGCCTTGAAGAATCTGTAAAAAAGATCCCTATTTCCATAATGCTGTATCGCGTAAAGTTCACACAACCCCCAAATCCATTAAACATGGTGGTCACACGTGAAAAATTTGATCTTCCCCAGAAGAACGCCGAGTAATGCACTCTTGTTGCATGTAAGTTATCCTAACAAATTATCAAAGTGAAAAATTTCGTTCCTATCAGCGGTATTAAGCTTATTTCTATTTACAAAGTACTGAAATTTCATACCGGTCTGAGTCCAGTCATGTCTTTGTCATAGGAATCGGATTTAACTTTTTTTTGCAATAATACGCGTATCAGAGAAAACGGTGACCAACCAAACTAAAATTTTGCAGTTTTGCACGAATGTTATGCGAAAGAAATACTAATATTTAAGTATTGCACCTTATTTTGGGCGTATCACAAAAGTTAAGTGGGAAAATACCACTTTAGATGCAAATTTGGTCATTCTCATTATACAATTGCCACATCCACATAGTATAAGAAAATGGTTGGGTCGACCAGTTTTCATCTTGCTTTCCACGCGACTGGAAAAAAAATGACTTTTTGGGAGTAACTTAAAATTTCAAGAATTATTTTGGAGGTTTTAGAAGAATGACAAATTTAAGACTTCTTAGGAGTGGTGGCCACCCTGTTTAAACATGCGAAGTATAAACCTCCTATCACCTTAGACGATTCTATCATAAAACTCAGATATGTAGGCATTAATTTTTACTAAGACCGAATATGTCTCGACATTGTTGCATGGTTGCAAGATGCACTTCTAATGTTCTGGGATTAGGGTCCAAAAAAGTTAACCAAACATAACAAAGAATAAAAATCAATTAATTTCAATTAATTTATTTGTTCCATTCATTTATGGTACATTAAGCTTCAGCAACTTCAGGTTGCTTATTTTTCTTAAGTAAACCCATGAAATTGCTCTTCTCTTGATCATGTTGGAAACGCCCATGCCCAAATTTGGAAGAAGTATCAATGAACTTTAATGTGATCTTCTCCATGGCCTTGCGTGTTGTTTGAGGAACCAAAACCTACACGAAACAGTTGATTCAAAATAAAAGAACGGCAGAAGCATGCAATAAAAATCCCAGAACTAATATTAGTCAACAAACCTTTCGAAGAGTGAGAACTCTCTTTTTAGGACCAGGAACACAACCCTTTAACATCACAAAATCTTGATTCACTTCACCGTAGTGAGGGAAACCACCCTAAATTTAAACATGCCAGATTAAATTGTGTACTACCTATACGAGAATCATACAAATATTTTAAAGATTAGCAATTCTTACCATGGGTGTAATAGTTTTTTCAGTCAAATCGTATTCAGTGGAAGCATTATTCTTGATGACTTTATTATCCTTTGTATGAATACCACGACCGATTCGATAGATCTTCTTATTTCTTTCAACACGATGATGGTAGCCACACTGACCTGCACGAGGCACTGAATATCCAACTCGAGCCGGATGCCAAGCACCAATGCAAGCTACTTTACGTAGACCTTTGTGAGTCTTTCTTGGCAGTTTCTTGGTACCCCAACGGAAGGTCACACCTAATAACAGTTGAGAAAAAAACCCAGATCACTAACAGAAAATGAACTGCAATTATTCAACTTGAATTTTCTAAAGCGACCTAAGAATACCTTGTAAGAAAGTGTTAAGGAAATTTCCTAATTATTACCAAAAGATCATTATGATCAAATTCTAAATAACATGATGTACCTGTAGCACAAGTAATATTTTTTAACTGTTAATAAGCTAAATAATTAAGTTGTGTTAATAATTAAGAACACACCTTTAAAACCATGACCTTTTGTTACTCCAATTACATCGATCATTTCATCCTGCCCAAATACATTGTTAACAGAAACTGTCTTCTCCAAATGGTCCTTTGCCCAATCTACTTTGTCAGCCACTGATCCACCATTGACCTGAAGTTCCATAATGTGAGCCTTCTTCTGCTTCAAGCGTATTAATTTTTGTTGGGTGTGCACGATCACTCGAATATTAGTACAATACTTCTTCATTTTCTCCAAATCGCGTTCAATACTCTTTTTACCATCTTCATCAGACCATTTTTTGCTGGCTTTTGAGAAGGCCTTCCGCTTGGATTTGTACCTAAGTCAGGGGAAAACAAAGATCGGAGCTCATCAGACACATCTGAGAGGAGGTCCGACACTAATCCAAAAATTGATAAAATTAAGTGATGATGAATTAACCTAGCTTCCAACACAAATCAAAAATGTTTTTTCAAAGATTGTTAACTATGAACAAAACTGCAATTACAACTGAGGTTTAAGCAAATTTCAATACCATTGAGAAGCACCCATTTTTTGTCATTCTTTAGAATGGGTTTGTGCCTGAAATAAAACCCATTTGTGTGAAATTGGGATGATTTCACAATGGGATAATGTCTCCCTTATGTTCCACTCCATTACCCTCCAGTTGAAAACAAAATGTGGCAGCAAAAATTATAACTAAATCTCGAATTTGCTTCGCCCACGAAAAATATCACACTGTGATAGAGTTTCTATTGTCAGAGAATAGCATTTTTAGCATCAGAATGTTTGCAATGAAGCTAAATTCATCTGAAAAGACAAATTTTTTTTCTGTAGATAGTTGCACAAGTTTGCACTGGAGCAGTTATTAAAATTGTTACTTCAGCCAAAAGAAATGTCCTGGAAGATAAAATGCCTACCAATTTTTGTAAAATCTACGTCTACATTCCTCACTCAGATGTTCAGCCCAAATAGTAGTTAACTGACGAAGACCTCTAGGAGTTTCTACGTAACCAACTATTCCAACAACAACAACTGGTGGAGTTTCGAGAATGGTAACTGCTTCCACTACTTCTTTTTTGTGGACCTTAGATCCCACACGATCAACTTCCCGCACTATATGTGTCATACCAGCTTTAAAACCAATGAACCCAGTTAAATGGCATGGCTGTGTTTGGTCATCTTTAGGAAATGACTTGATTTTACCATTATGACGCTTGCACCTTTTTCTTGGAAGAAATCCAAGTGACCCATGACGGGGAGCCTCAAACTTGCGATGTGACTAAAGTTAATAGGACATCAAGATAACATACATTTCAGTAAAAATAATATCGCTGGTCAAATCGAAAATTTTTAAGAGGGACAGCCTGATGAGTGTCTAAAAAACTAAAATTCTAGTCAAACAATACGTATTTCATACAAAATAGGTATATCAAGCTCTAAATAAATTGAAAATAGCTTTAAATATCAACTCATTACGGACCAATTACGCCGGATTGACTAAATTAACAAGGATCTTATTTGAACTTACCATGGCGCTTACGTTCTTCAAAAGAACGTGGAGCGGAAAGGACGATCTGAATATTCGTGTAAGTTACTAAAACACGGACCTAAAATTTAAGAATCAACATCCTTTATTTATTTATTATTTAACGGTATATCTGAACGTTTATCACAAAATGCAAAGATATAATATCTACAGATGTTTGTAAGTATCAATCAAAATATATTCACTAAAACCTAAATCAAATGGTTGTTTAAAATAATATTATGCATGGCTGTAATTTGTACTTTTTTCTGGCCGAGGTATGGTGGGATCAGAACACAACGACGGCCGTAAGCTATTTCGGGAATCCGGTATATATGGAAACGGTTCCCGATCTTTTTTAAGAAGGTCAGAGATCATTGATTCTCAATTCATAGCATTTTTCGTAAGATATCTTCTTACATGGCTATACGCATAAGATTTTTGCCAATGATTTTCCCCATTTTCTTTTCGTTTATGATTCATTGATTGCTATAAATGCTTTCATAGACTACATTTATGATGTTATTATATTTTTAGTTTATCGGAACAAAAATTAAGTCGGCGATATAGTCACTTTTTCCCGAGACTGGGGGTTGTGAATGGAATTCTTAAAATTTTCAAAATGCGCAAATATGTCAATTGAGAGTAGAATACAGATGATAGCATTTACTGTCAGTACGGTGTAACGAGAAGCAAGAGGGGTGGCATTCCTTTTTAAAAGGCCGTTTTTTAGGTATTAAGTATTGAATTCAAATTTTCTTCGTCGCATGGGAAAACCAATGGCGAGCGACAATGTACCCTGGAACATCGACGAATAATAAACCAGAACTTTGTCACTTTCAGAAGGATCCTTGACCCTGCTTTCAGAAAAAATTCCAATCCACACTAACAACGGGGATGGCCGTACTCGCTCTCCAGTTTTTCCGAGATCGTCGCGAAGTCATAGTGTGTCGAGGACAAAAATAAATGGCTGCTGGGCTGTGATTGATGAGATTACTGACTTGTGCAAAATATAGCTAGGTAGGTGCAGACATTAAAAAGAAGGTAGAAAATCTGGTGAAAGATATGAAAAGAATCAAGGATTTTCATTTATCAATGTGCATTAATACAATTTATAAATAACAAAAGTATTGGGAAATATTGGGAAAAAAGGTTATTTCTAAGGTGCAAATTATCTTTTCTTATTTTGAAGTCAGCTTAGATGTGTGTGAGAGGAAGCATTCAACATCCTTAAGCCAAATTTCCACTTAACAAAATTGTACATAATATGCATCACAAGATGCATGTGTATAATATAAAATGGTTTTTGCAGCAGTAGTACATATAAAAAAAGATTAACTTCATTTGACTTTTTTCAAAGTACACATATATCACATTTTATTTTTGAAATAGTGAACAAAAAACTCTGAAAACAATTTGCATAAGAAAGCTGAAGATGACGTCTTTTGCAGGTATTACAAGTATTATCAAATATTCACATCCAATTATCTGGAAATTAATCTGATCAGCTGACTGAGGAGCCAAACATATCATAGTATCTCAAGGAGAGTGTAACGTTTTTTTGCATTCATACAAGTGAAGTTTGATTTGTTTTAGTTTTTCATCAGTACAACCATTATCTATGAGGATATAATGATAACATTGCCAGTTTCGCTTTGGGATTGTGAAAAGAATAAAGCCTGTTTTCCAAATGATACGCGTATCGGCACAAAATACGCTAGACATTACTCATCGTCTTCAGTTTCCATTTAACTTAATAAGAATTATCAAGAGTATTGGCAAGTTTCATCAAGTTTGTTTTTTGAGCTGAGCTAGCAAAAGTATGAGACAAGAATGTTGATTGGTTGCTTTGTTATCTTTTTAAAAAATAATTGAATGAACTTCCTCTAGTAAAAAAGTTATATGTTCAAACTTCTCCAAAATGTAAATACTTCTTCACCAGCCACTTTCCAGATTGGAAATATAGCTTTAATAACATTCATGATTTTTGCAGGTAACATCCATTGAGCATTAAATCAAAATGGACCAGGTTCATCGAGAGAGGGATGGGACAATTGAAAACATTTTAACATCAACTTGGCGGGTTACATAAGTTTTCTTTTGAATTATTCATTTTCAATGCTTAACAAAACAATCATTAACTTCCCTTTTTCAACAATCCCAGATATCAGATGGGATAAATCACAACAGTTGTTCTGATCTTCATGTTACTGTATAAAAATTGTTTTTTTTTAGGTCACCAGATGAGTGAAATAAAAAAAAGTAAGAGTAGGTGCTCTGGAAAATTGATTTGAATTTAATTCCTTTCATTCATACATTTTCTTTAACTTAAATAAACAATTAAATTATTTTTCATATGATATACACATTGTTAATTAATTTTGTTAATTAAATTGCTAATCTCTCAATTCATTTAGCTCATTTTGTGTATCCAGAAATCCACTTTTACTTCAAAAACAGAAAGAGTTAGAAAAAATAAGTGAGAATATTTATTTCCTAATAAAAAAAGATTATAAGGGCTAATCGTATCCCTTTGAGATAACTTTACCTCTAAAGTCATTTCAGTAATGACAGACATTTGTTACCATCACAAATGCATGGTGAAAACCATGTAAATTTTGTTTGGACCAGCAAGGTTTGGATCAGGCTTTGCCTTGTTCTTTCAAACGCTTTTGTAAGTGTTTTCATTGTAGAAGATTGATGTTAATGAGACGTGATGACTACAGATAACAAGCGTAATTTTCTATAAACTGGTCCTTTTTTGCAAACCATGTCACATTTTATCATGATCGATATACCACTCTTTGACATATCATTCATAAATTTTATCAAGACTGTGTATTGATATATCGATCATTCATTTCTATTTGATCAATAATAGTGATCAATAGAGTGGTTTATCAATAATCATGATCAAGATGCTTCCCTTAGATGGTCACAGATACTATCACATTCACCATGAAATGGGTTTTTAAGCATTTCTTTAAAAAGTTATACCCCCTAAAAGTTTATTAAGATGTTTTTAAAAAGTATGGACACAAAAATACATTAATAAAAAGTGAATGAAAAAAACTATTTGTAAAAAATAAGACTGAAATGAAGTTTGTAAAATAGAATGGTATAAAACATAAACCTAATCAGCAAACACTTTTGAGACTGGAACACCATTTTCAAAAGACATCAAATTTTATTTTTTAAAAAAGCCGAAAATTTTCATAAAATAAAATTATAAATAGTTGCTCTTTGGAAAAAATAAGAATTATGGCTGTAATATGTGATTTAAAAAGTTATGCTCAAAAGACACACAAATCACACTTGCCTTAAGAAGAGAAATTATTTGTTGGACAACTTTTCGCGTATTTTGGCAAAATAAATTCACGTGAAATATATAAAAAAAATTGTATAAATAATTATAAGTGGACATCTAAGAGTTCTGTGACTCATGGACCATTGGTTGAACAACGAGGGTAGGTTGTTGAGCATACGTAAAACAAATTAATTGGCTGAATTAGGTTAAATGACAAATTCAAAATGTATAAAAAAATAAATCCTCACAAAAAAATCTCAGAGAACTATTTCGCGAAAATTAATCAAAATCATGCAAAATATAAAAAAATGGTTTATATAATTTGCACTGTGTCTGCAGTGTCTTTTGTTTTCTAAGCACTAAATGGCCAGCAGTTGTTTTACTCACTTATTTTTATTCTAAAAACAGCCAAAATGTTTAAATGGTACACTGTCGGCCACTGTTTTTATGATGTCATTAGCGATGTACTTGCTTATTATGTATATAAAGAAATGTGTATATTATTATCAGTGTTATTTTGAAAATTTCTGTACCAATTGAAGTCAAAAATATATTGGATATTGGGAATTGATAGAATTGGCATCACTAATGGTAAAATAAAAGTGTAATCAATCGCTTTCAATTGATCTACCACTCTGTTGACGAATACATTTTAGCAAACGTGACTTGATGAAGACTGATTATATATTGCCAGGGCCCAGATTCTTTACTGTCATATTTTCATGCTTGGTGAAATAGCTCTCATATTAGCAGTTCAGGCATTCTTTTAATTCTTCCAATCTGTTGCAATGATTTGAAATATACTACAGTAACTAGTTAAAAGTTAGATTACACAATTGTAAAAGCATTAGCACTGTACACTCTATGAAAAGATGTTCTTGTATTCAACTTGTAGAATGTTGGTGTAACAATCAGATGGACGAGGGTAGAAAACAAAAAGAACTGATTTTCAAGGAGGGATTTCTACTACGACACTATGGAAAAAACAGTTTTAGTATTAAGCACCCTTTCAACAAAACGTGTGTAGAATACTATGTCTTAAAAAGAGGTTCTTTGGATTGCTACAAGAACCAAAAATGCGTAAGTATACGTTAAAATTTTAGTTTTTAGGAAAAACAGTTTGTTAGAATGTCTATTTTAAAGAAAATACTTGAAGTGGAAAATTGTTTTTTTTCATAAAGTGTAAATGGCCAAAAGGCTTAAGATGTTGCCTTTGTAACCACAAACATGCTGGTTCGAATTTTTTAGAATAACTTACAAGAAAGTAATTGTAAGTTTCAATATACATGATTAAAGTCAGATTTAGTGATAAAAGCTAAAAAGCTAAAAAGTATTGAAATCACCTTCCACTCTGATTGATTAAGGTAGTGAGTTATATAATGTGGCTCCAGTGAAACGAAAGCTCTTTCTCCTGACCTCTAGCTTTATTTTCGGAATTTTCATTAACAGACCATTATTTCGTGTTGATACTCCGGTATGGCGAACAGTGAAATAGTTTCAAAACATTTGGACACACGTTTCCATAAATACATTTCCGGATTTTGACTGACCTCTAATGATATCCGTTGTTTCTTGTTTCTGAATTTTGGTTTACCACTAGCGATTTCTGTTTACCAGTTCCTTTGCACTTTCATCTAATGAGCAAAGTTTCAGTAACTAATTTATTCATCGACAATTTGGTGATACTATTATACATTAATACTGGTAAAACCATCATGGTGAAAACTTTTTTGACAGCTTTGACTGTAAGGTTTCAACATAAAACGGATAACAATCACAACCGAGCAGAAGCTTTTTTGTAGGAGCTTTTAACCTTTTTAACTCAAATTTAAAGATGGGTCGATAAAAGTAAGCAAAATACTTTTAGCACTTTCTTGTAAAATTTCAAACATAATTCATTCGATGTTATTGTTCGATGTTACATGCCCACTCCTCCACATTTACCTTTTTGTGATTTCGACAGATAAACGTGTGCCCCAGAATGTGATAGAGTTTGTAGTTGTCGTTGTAGCTATGAGAAGTAATGTGCGTTTCTGATAATGTTAAAATATGAATGTTATTAACACTTGTAAAATATTAGAAATTTGCAAAATGTTAGTCAAACATTTTGATGGAATATTTTCATACCCTAATTTTTCAATACATTTGACAGTTGGGCATTGTGTACTCTACAGGGCCGGGGCATGTCTCAATGTCTCCTGTCAATAATTATTAAAAAATGCAACATAAACATAATCTTCTTACAAACAGTCCTTTTATACTGTCGTATTTTCTCGAGTTTAAATTGCCATAACAATGAGTAAATATCCTTCAAATATCCTTAACATATCCTTCTGTGTAAAATCTGTATCATTACAATCGATATATAGTATTGGTGATCCACTTGTTTTGTTTTTGGCCTTAAAGCTGTTTGAATGTTTACTTATGGTTTTGAATTCATTGTGGTTTAATGGTTGACTTGGTGTGGATATTCGTGTAATACAATCTTGTTGTAAAATTGAGCATGAGCAGCTGGAACATGACCTCTCCATAGTGCACCATCTTGAGCTTATCCTTATTTTTAGATTTCATTAAAACGAAGCTATCCTCTTGCGATCATTGAGCAAGTGAAGATAGATCATTGCCCTGATACTAAATTTTCTGTCATTTTAACATGCCAGCCAATTCTAATTCTGGAAGCATCTGATGTTAATGCACAACAAGAATGGGTTCAAGAGCTGACAACTGGTAAGTGAATAAGTTCTGTGCACATTTCTTATGTTTCATGACATTTAAAAACCTTCTGAAGCTTTAATGTTTCCTCAATAATCTCTGTTACCTACCTTTTTTTGCCAATTACATCTGTTCACACTTTTCAGTACTTTTTCTTCCATGTACAATGACAAGATTTGAAAAGTACTTGACCTCTTTATTGATTGAAAATTGATTATTGAATATTTATGAACATTGAATGAAAGAATCCATTAAAGGAAAATCGAAATAAATCCATCATTATACTTTTAATAAAACTCAAAAGGTTTTCTACAGATGTGCATCTTATTTTCCTTTATCCTATATCTTCTGTTATGAAGGTAGAACAAAATGTTTTGACCTCTTATTTCCTTTTGTTTAGGAGCAAATAGATGGAAATGTTTACAAAAATCCTCAAAAGGCTCAACAGCATTTGAAGCAGCTCCATCAGAAGAACTGTTTAATGTAATCTTTAAGACTTAAGGCCCGATCAAATGGATCCAACATTTCATCCAACATTTCACAAAAAAAGGAAAAAAATGTTAGATCGTGTTGAATGAAATTTGATACAGAACAAATTTTTCATCCAACATTAAAAATGCATGTTGGATATTCGCGTTAGATTTTCGCACCATTTCGAAAGATTTTCCTAATGTTTGTCATGTCAACAAAAAGATAAAAACAAAACATAAGTCAATCATTCTCATTGAGTTTAGTCACAAAATGTGAGTAGCAGTAGTGAAGAAGAAATAACCACTTTCTTTCCTTCTCTTCACCCAATTTCTTATTTCCACCAGTGAGGTTTTTCATCATCCGAGTCAACAAGTTCAGCTAACACCATCATGAAAACACCCTTTCTGACTGCCATTTTGAAAAAAATGAATGGACGTTAATTGACAATGAAGAAACAAAAATGTTGGATATGAATGTTGGATGACCCTTCCAAACGCATCCAACATTCCGTCCAACATGACAAGAAATGTTGGGTGTAAATGTTGGATCCATTTGATCAAGCCTTTACCTTTTATTCTATGTTATCAATTATAGTTATTCTGTTCAAGTTTTGTTGTTGTTTTTTCAGAATCTTTATCCATCCCAATATTTACCCAGGCATGTATGTAGCAGTGAGTATAGTTTCACTTGTTTCTTAATAATTAATGAATTATTATTAAGAAGTTCTAAAAGATAGATTTGATTTACGTTTAGTTTTTTAATCAAGAAAGAATTTTATTTTTTGGTATTTTAATGTACTGATCTCCTGGTGTCTTTAATTTATTGTTTTCTCAAGATATAATTTTGATGAACGATAAATTTAAACAGGGTTCAATGATCACCAAGGTTTACATCTCGACCATTAGATAAATAAACATGGCGTGGTTTGGTTGCATAAAACAAATCTTTATGGCCGATTTCTGGATATATCAAATGATTCACAAAGATTCTGGATATGATAACTATCGGATAGAATTGACTGCTCCAATTTAACACTTTCTGATCAAAATGACCGCCAGAGCTCAAAATGTTATTTGGACCCCTGTGTGTGTATCAGTAATGAGTAATGGGGATTCATTTGAAAGAATACACAAAGTTCATTTAAAAATAATTTTCATTTCTGTTTGCAATGCACAACAAGATTGGTTGATTGTTGATTCGGAAACATTGAGAGTTCAGAGAGAGAGTGTGAGTGACTGGAGGAAACTGCAATGAGTTATACTAATTAAAAATTTTTAGCAGTGACATAAGTCCTATATTAACTTTCAGGTGATGCAACTTTAAAAGTGCTTGGGGAATGTTCTATGATAAAGTATGCTAGAGGTGGAAAAACAATTCCCCATGAGAGAATTTTTAAGGTTGATAAAAACGTTTTGGTAAGTAATCATAATCCCATAATACGCATGATTGTTTGAACCTCCTGTCTATTGTATTGATTGAATACGTTTTTACTGTTGAGAATGGTGCCGGGACGGGGGAGTGAATGACCTATCCAAAGTCGTAAAAAAGGAAAGAAAAAAAATAAGACCGTATCAGTAAGTTGCAGAGAATAAGAAGGTTTGAAGGGCTTGGTATTCTCAGCAAACGTTTTGCTATACAATATCATTAATTGCACTACTCTAAAGTATCGCCTGGTTGATTGATTGATTGATTTTTATTTCAGCATATCATGTGGAAAAAATCTAGACACTCATCTAACTACAGATTTGAATGCTCTGGTATGTCAAGTCGCTGTTCTAATGTCCGTGTTATGTTAGTGAATAGAAGTGAATAGTAGTGAACTAAATTTGCTAACAACTGATTACAATGAATACATAACCATAAATTAAACTAAAGTTTATTAAGATTTACACTGACATTTTTAGGGACAGAGGTTTCGTTTGAATGTAAGAAAATATTACTAAGACTTAAAGAACAAAGAAAAAACATTGACATTGAATTACTTCCGGCCTGATAATAAGTTTTTCTGTAAGAATAAAAATTAACACTGTGTTGGAGAATCGAGTGCTTTTTCTTGAAGATGTTTGATGAATTAAACTTTTTTATACTTCTTAACATAAATATATAAACAAATGTTTTTATTCATTAGTTACAAATCTTAAATACTAAATTGTTATTACATTTTCACGCCAGTACATGATATTAACTACGTATTTCTTCACACAGCTGGAATTTAAATCATCTGAGTCTAAGTCTAGGTTGTTTAGTTTTTGTTTGTTTTCTTTTAGTTTTTCCCTCCTTTTAAATTTGCAGATTCATCAGCTTCCACATAAAATTCAGACAAATTACTTTCATCACTAAGATATTCAAAACGAATCATCAAAACACTGAAAAGCATCTGCGCCAATGACATCACAAATTTCGAAACCATAGCCACAAAAACAAAACTTTGAGGGGCCATAATTTCCATTTGAAAATAGTTAGATGCTTTTTTAAGATAATAAGGAAAAAGTGATAAGTTTTTTACCTCCCCTTTAATGCAGTTAAAACTAATATGATTCAGTGATAAATGCGAAATTATACTCAGGAATGAGTTTTCATTTGAGCATAAGTTGATGCTTCATAAATTTATGAAAAACATGTTGAAAAATGAATTAAATTAGAAACTCCTGTTTTTTAATGATTTTGTGTTATAAGGTATCCTTCCTGGAGCAAATCTATAACAAAAAAGGTGCTTGTCAATTGACTTTTATGTTTTTTGAAGAACTGACACATTCTCACATTTGCTTTGTAACTTTTTAGTACCCTTTTCTGAAACAACTGAAGTTCGATGTGGACAACAAACTCGAAATTTTCACATATTCCCATATGTTGAAGTAGATAAGCAGTCGTTCTCTTTAATCTTTCAAAGAGATACAGGTATTTCTCTATCATTTCTTATGCAGATATTCATTAGGTTATAACCATAGTAAAAAAGTCTTGAAGTTTGTTTTTGATCTTGGGAACAATTTCATTGTTTAATTTCTTTAAAAGCTGATTATTTATTTCCTGGTCAATTTCTTAAGAATATTACTTACCATCTGTTTGTTAGACTAATTTCTGTGACATACTTCACATGTTATTATTCAATGATGTTCAATTCATGTTTTTAATGGGTTTCAAATAACTATTATGAAGAGATTTTGTATTAGGTGAATGGAATGGTTTAGATTCTTTGGATTTGATTTGTGATTCTGTACTTTCATTTGATCACTGGAAACAAGCGGTAAATTAGATTTGTTTACTGTGAGATTCAGTTGTTATTTGTTCTAAATAGAAGTTTCTTTGACAGATTGACAGATTGTACCTAGAATAAAATAGTTGTCTCACATTTTTCTATGTTCTGTGTTTTCTGTGTTGAGCACAATATTAATCCTGTGAACATGAAGGTGCTTTTCCTTGATGCCTATGTTATTGTTACACAAGTCGGTTCAAATTCATGTAGCCTAATAAGCATACTTATGATAGAAAATAAAAAAATAAATTCTTATTAAGAAAATGATAGTGCCAAAAAACTTTTATGAGACACAATCTTGTATTTGGGTCTCGTTTTTTTATTGAAGGTTTTGTTTTAGCTGCAAATTTTGATTTATGGCAAAGAGGAGCAACTTCCATTACGAGATGCACAGAAAATTTGTGATCCAATGGAGATGTAACTTATTTATTTACTTTCAGTAACTTTTTGATAGTTTATCATGATTGACTGATAGCAACACTGCTTTATATGACAGATATCTTAAGAGACACTGGTCAATTTTGACACAACAGCCAACCATATCCCTCGATATATGCTTAAACTTTATGCATAGATTCAATGAAAACATTGGCAAACGTGAATTAAGGAATTTCATCAAGGTGGGGAATGTTTTTGAAAGGATTTTCCATTTCATTTGTAATGTCAGGAGTTTCGGAATGTGTGATATTTTTAGCAAATGAAAGACTACCAGATTACTTGATGTTTGGCGAAACACAAATTATTGGTGCCATGAACGGTTTCCAATTACTGCAACTCAAATGTTTCATTCTTATAAGTTTATGCTTTCCTATTCCCTTTTTGTCTAGTATACATTGCTATTGTCAGATTCTCAGTGGAATTCATTGAAATCACTTGTGGGATTCATTTCTATTTTTAGAATTTATCACGTGATCAATTCTGTAGTGACCAGTTGAATTTAGAATTTTTCTTTTTTCTGTTTAACTTGTTTTACAGACATCAACGGGTAATTTCATATTGTATAATACCATGTTCCTTATCTTGAAATTTATACCATAAAACTTTTGTGTATGTAATTTAAATGACATCTTTACATTTATTTAGCTGTATGAATACTTCGAAAAATATGCTAAATCTTTTTTGGATCTTGGCATGACACCACAAGAATTCATGACATTTCTTAAGACAGAACAAAAGGTACATTCTGTGCACTAATGTTTTCACAAAAAAACATGTTAAAACTTGATAAATCCATTCTTTTATTTTTAATACCTCAATTTCATTTTGCGATTTTGTTTTTCGCAGGTCAAAACTGATTTGCTATTTTTGATAACTGCTTCAGAATTTGCGGAGTCTGAACTGTTTATTCAAATTCTATTTAGTGAGTAAGAATTAAATACTAATGTTAGTTTTTTTTTAATTTTTAAGGTTAATACAATAACTGTTGCTACAGTTAGTAAACTGATTGAGTATCACGATCGCAATAACTGGGTATTCAAGCGATTTTCTGCTGGAGATGATCCAAGTGCTTATCAAGCTAGCGCTAATCTCTTGTCTTTTCACGGCTTTATAAGGTATAACCCATATTTTGGGTACTTCTTCTTGCCACATATTATGTTTTTTTTCAACTTTACCACATAAATAAGCTAATGTTTCAGAATCTGTCTTTCTAGTTGTACTTTAAGATGACTCATATTTCTGTTCATTGCTTGCTGTGGCTTAATTGTATTCATCTTTGGCAACAGCTTTTCAATGTGAAAATGTGTCTCCAAGGTTATTTGGAAAGTGTTGGTTTCCTCGCTTGCACTCAAAAAATACTAATTCTAATTCTGTCTAGAAATAGAAATTCAACTATTTTGTTTTCATTTTAAGCTTCTTGAGAAGTGCTGATAATTCCATCATCAAAGAAGACATGAAACAGGTTAACATTCTTGAAAACTTTGCATTAAAAAGTTCAACATACAGTTAAAATTTCAGAATGATATCACAAGATGTGATCATAAAAGAATGAGGCATAACACAACAATGTTCTCATTAACCTAGACATAAATAAAATTATAATTTAAGGATTTCAATCAACCATTATCAAATTACTTCATAAATTCTTCGCATAACACATACTTGACTGGGCATCAACTCAAAGGTTTATCCAGCTGCGAAGCTTATGTATATGCCTTACAACAAGGTTGTCGTTGTTTAGAGATTGATTGTTGGGATGGCCCTGGTAAGTTCACCTTGATGATGATCATCATGATGACTTATGCCTTGTGTAAGAGTTCTATAATCAGTTCAACGTTTACTTTTTTTGTCTAGAGGAACCAATAGTCACTCATGGTATGACATTGACAACAAGAATCAGATTAAGAGATGTTCTTGAAACTATCAAAGTATGTATGTAAATTCTACTTACAGGATTGATTATTGATTGATTGATAACCAATCAAGATGTTTTCGCATTGTAGGTCTATGCATTTCATACTTCTCCATATCCAGTCATTTTATCGTTAGAGAATCATTGCTCCGAGGAACAGCAGGTAAATAAAAGATTCCATTCTTTATGAAACAATACAATGAAAGGATTATATGGCAGACGTATCCTACTCCCAAAAAACCCATCAAAATTGTATATAGTTAATTTGATTTTTCTTTGATTATCTTCTACTAGTATATTATGGCGGATTTGTTTGAGGAAATCTTTGGAAAAATGATTGCAACAGAAAATCTTTGTCAGGATAACACCCTGCCCTCACCAGAACAACTGAAACATAAAATCATCCTTAAAGGGAATTTGAAAATCAAAAAGAAGGTAGGGAGAATGCTTGTATCTACTTTTACTTTAGTTAAAAAATGGTCGCACATGTATAACATTGAATATCCTGTTTTGTAGACATTGATGGAAAAAACTGTTCGGAAACTGTCTCGCCATGTACGTGGTCAACTCCGCTAAACTTTTCATGTATAGTTTATTAGTCTTTTATCACGAAATGCTTTTAATTTAAATTAACTGCGTTTTTGTAAATATGTTTTATTTAGGCAGGAATGCAGAAATCACGTTTGAAATCTGAAGATGGGGTATTGTCATATTTTCTTTGAAACCTCTGTTTTTATGATGGATTCATTTGTCATATCCAATCTAAATTCAGTTCTGTATTTTCATTACAGTTTGGATCACCAGTCACAACAAAACAACGTATCTCAGTCACAAGCTGCCATGTGGATGTAAGTTTTTTGAAAATTTATGTTGAATTGTTTGGCAAAAAACAACATCTATAAAGAAAATCGAAACTGTTCTAGGAAAGCAATTCTTTGTAAATATGTATTGTCATCTTACACTTTATTTATTTTTCAGGATACGACTGATGAAAAAGTGTCGGAAGACGAATCGGTAAATATTATTGTGCTCATGTATTATCTGAATTAATTGGAAGCACTGATCAAGAAGTAACACTGGATCAGGCATGTATTGTTTTGATGGCTGCTGCCAAAATCTTTTGTGCTTTTTCAATGGAAAGTAGGGCAAACAAGTATTTCAAGTATTTCAGAATTGGCAAGCCCTGGTAATAATATGGATATAATCCACTCCACTGGATAGCAGCCCTGAGTGTGGTGTAACTTGCACACCAAAGACTGTACCAACAAAACTGGCCAGATTATCTGAGGATAAAATTCAACGAAACTCCTCCTAGGTTATTACGATCTGCCTCAACTACGCACACTACCGCCTCGAATTTTAACAGCTTGCGATATTTGCGATATTGGCAAAATTGAAAATTGTAAAGAAATTGGCTACTGTGCAAAAAACACCGACTTGACATGGCTATTGCCATATCATCAGCGAAGATACTTAATTTATTCTTAGTTATTCACTTTTATGTTAGAAGAACCTGTCTGTATTAATAGGATGCATAAAATATCGGTTAATAATAATAAATTATAATAATAGAAAGATAATTCTACTGTCTAAATCTAAACCTTCTTCTACTAGCACTTGTTTGTTTTTGTAATTTTTGGTTCACTCGTTGGAAGTGGGTCAAAATCTGAAACAATATGTTGCTCGATCTAGTGCTATTATATCAGTGATAGGAAGTCAAATATCCATCGAATTTGAAATGGCGTACCTTTTGTCGCATAACATTTACATCTTTACTTAATATTTCACAAGCAAGGTACAAACAGATATTTCAAAAATGCATATCTTGTAGTTTCAGCACAGGACCTTTTTCTGGCGTCTTTTCTCATTAGGAGCAGCCTTTTGAGTATTGATATATCATCATATATATGTTGTTGATGGGGAACATCATTGAGAACTGCTTTTTACTAGGTGCAGATTCCGCTTGCAGAAGTGATGGGAAACCTGATTGTGTATTGTCGAACGGTACCTTACAAACGCAGTGATATCAGTCAGCACTGTTGTGAAATGCACTCTTTCAATGAAACCACCATTAATGTGCTTGGAGAAAGATTTCCATTAGGTAGATTTTTCATGCAAAATTTCTTCCCAGGTTTTATATTGATGGTTGAAAATTGAGATTTACTGTAATCTTGTTTAACAAATCAGATAAATTAACTTCATTGCCTCGTGTCGAGGAGGTGAAAAGATAAAAATAAATCCATTTTCAAGGAGGATGATTTCTATATATCTTTATATTATATGTTCATTTTCCTAATGTTTCATCATGTTTCATCATGATTATGATGCTTTGTACTAGATATTTTGTATTTATCTCGTTGTAAATTACTCCGAACTTATCCTCGTGGTTCTCGTGTGGATTCTTCTAACTACAATCCAATGTTCCATTGGAAGCTTGGTGTACAAATGGCGGCCATTAACATACAAAAACCAGGTAATGCTATCAATAAAGTTGAAAAGGATTGCTTTCACATGATCTTATCGATTTTCATGGTCAAATATTCTTACTTCTTTAGATATGGGTTCTCATATAAATGCAGGTTTTTTTCTGAAATCTTTTGGCAGTGGTTATGTCCTTAAACCATGGTCGCTTACCAATAAAGGTTTGTTCCAATTTTGTTGACAGATTGTGTTCACCAGACACACGAAGAGGTTGTTTCTGTGAGGAGAGTATGTTTTTAAAGTCTTCCATAATTTTACTTAAAAATAATGTCCAAATAAGTTTTATATCATTTTGATAGCTAATAAAAATACTTTCCAGTGATATAAGTTTAAGCAAGCGTTCATTTACTGTTGTACATGCATCATAAAAGAAAGTTTTTGGATTTCTAGGAAAGTTAGAAATACATGAAATACATTACAACCGGTTTTGTTTTTGTTGAAACATTGATGAAAAACAGAATACAAGATCCCATTAAACATTCACAAAATTATAATTGGTTTGAGTTAATCATCTACGTAAAAGCATTTTTGAATCTAAATAACTTTTTAACGCTCTAACCGAATTCGTTCACCTTTTGTGACTTTTCCTAACTTTTACAAAGGTTTCTGAAAATTAAAAAAAAAAGTGACCACGCCTTATTATCCGGGGGTGGGAGTTTTGTCAATCATGGGTATTTTTTTAAAAGTTATCCTTTTGTTTTCCTGATTGGATGCTCAGTCAACTTCATTTTGTAATGAATTCTACTTCTACATAATTTATGCTTTTCAAAAACTTACGTAAATTTCAAAATTATTCTCAAAGTAGACAAATTGATGACGTCATAACAAAAAGTGATGAGGTCATCATGACTACATTTGTAATTATTCTTGTAGCAAATAGGTTACTTAAAGTCTGTACTAAGTTTAATGTCATAGGCATCAACGGTTTAGCAGATATAAGACATCATCTAGGCGCGGGCCAAATTGACCCCCATCCATACAAAGGACAAAAAAGCTTGTTAGGAATAGGGTTGATGCACTAATATTATTGGATAAAAAAATTTTTTTTGGTCTTTAAAATTTCTTTTTTAAGCAATTTTGAGATGTCAAAAAAATATCTTGAGGATGGAAGAAGTAAGTCATAGAATCGGTTTTGAACAGTTGTTTTTGTAAACGTAAAACAGATAAGAAGTTTAAAACTTTCTTAGTGTTTATTTATGAAATCCGTCCACGAAACAGTACCAAGATTTTAATTTTGCAGATTTTTGAACTCCCCTGCAAAATCGCAAAAATTTCATGCTACAAAAATTTCTTGCCTTAAAATATATACTATTATGGTTTGTTTAATTTCGCTTATTTTATTGTGAGGGGGAATGGATGTGTAGCTTCATTTATATATTCATCGTTCACCGATGCAGATGAACCAGTTCATTGTGAAAACGTCTTTTTTTCGTTCGCAGTTATCTTCAGTTGATGAATAAGATACTCTTTATTTACCCCAAATCATCAAATCATGATGGCGGCGAGTACGGTCACGATCACGATAAGACTTGCTATTTCGATATGTTTGGCTTTATGTATCAAGAAATCTAGTTTTGTTAATGCAGATTCTGTTTGTTATTCGTTTCATGGAGAAGCTGTTGATAATATTTATAGTAGTCATTTGATTTCATCGCTATGGGTATACAATAAAGGATTTGTTTACTTTTCACCAAAAGCAGTGACACAAATTCTGTTGATTTTGTCTGGAGATATAGAGTTGTGCCCAGGGCCAAACAGTGTATTTATAAAAGAGATTCAAGATCTTGCATTACGGCGAGGAATCAAAGTTATACATCAAAACATACGAGGTTTGTTGGGAAAGAAAGATATCCTTGCTGAACTTTTGCACACATATAATATTGATGTATGCTGTTTGAATGAAACTTTCACAACAACAGATACTCCATTGTCATTTCTACAAATTCCGGGGTACACATATGAACAAAAATGCAGAGGGTCAGGTGCAGGAGGAGGCGTGGGTATCTATATCAAACAAGGAATCTCTTACACGAGAAGAAAAGATTTGGAAAATCCCGAAATAGAGTGTTTATGGATTGAAATTTCTCCACTACAAACTAAAAGCTTCCTTGTAGGGTCCTTATACCGACCCCCCGATGGATCAAAACATTTACACAGAAACTTTGATATATTAATTGATGAAGTCCTTTCAAAAATAGCTCTGCTTGAAAAAGAGGTAATTATCCTGGGAGATACAAACTGTAATTATCTCGTTAAAAATGACCATAAAGAACTGAAACGTATCTTTGAGTTGCATGGATATAAACAGCTCATTAAATCTGCAACACGAATTACCGATCATTCACAAACGCAAATTGATGTAATCTACGCGAACAAACCAATTAATATCAAGAATGAAAGTACCATTCCTACAGACCTCAGTGATCACGAAATGATTGGTTGTGTACGGAAAATAAATCAACTAAAATTTCATTCAAAAACCATAAAATGTAGAAATTACAGAAATTACGATGCTGTCACTGTTATCAACGAGCTACAAAACGTTAATTGGCAACCGTTTTATCAATGTGATGAACCTGAGACTTTATGGAAATTTATGAAATCAACGCTAATAAATGTTTTAGATCGCCATGCTCCTTTCATTGAGAAAAAAGTCAGAGGAAAACCCTGCGAATGGTTAGACAGATTCATAAAAACAAAAATGAATAGGCGAGATACACTCCTCCGCAAGGCTCGTAAATCTAAGAAAGTTGAGGACTGGACTCTATACCGTACTATGAGAAACTCCATTAACAACCTGATAAAGTCCGCTAAACGTAATTTCCATAGACTACTTCTCGAAAGAAACTCAAAAAATTCTGACAAATTCTGGAAGTCACTCAAACGAATTTTTCCAACGAAGGATGTCACAAGCTCCTCTGAGTCTTTCGTTATTGACGGCATAAGAACTACCGAAAAGCCTACAATTGCCAAACACTTCTGTGGGTACTTTTCTACGATTGCTCAGTCACTTCGGAAAACCATTTCTCCTTTAATTACGAACTATATTTGGAGTGACGCAACTAAGGACAAGTATTCGAATTTTCCAAAGTTTGTTTTCAAGAATGTATCTGTTAGTCTGGTTGATCGGCACCTGAAAAACCTGAAACGCAAAAAAGCAACCGGGTTAGATAACATACCTGCAAGATATTTGATAGATATCAGAGATGTCATCAAAAGACCACTAACACATCTTATAAACTCATCACTTTCTTCTGGCATCGTACCTAGTGACTTTAAAATTGCTCGCATATCACCGTATTCAAATCTGGAGACTCGAACAATGTCGAAAACTACCGTCCAATATCTATCCTGCCAGTCATATCCAAGATATTGGAAAAATGTGTCCAATCTCAGTTGATCAGATACCTTGAGTCAAATAAACTGCTCTCATTGTATCAGTTTGGCTTCAGACCAACCCGTTCCACCGAACACGCTGCTGTATTACTTGTCGACCACATCAGAAAAGCTATGGATGACGGTGAATTGACGGGCGTGGTTTACATCGATTTATGTAAGGCGTTCGACACCGTTAGCCATGGTTCACTCATCTCCAAACTTAACCAGTATGGTATCAGAGACACCCCAAATGAATAGTTTACCAATTACCTGTTTGGGAGAATGCAGTGCGTAAAATTTGACAATGAACTTTCCCATCCTGAGCCTGTGTACTGTGGCGTACCTCAGGGTTCCCTGCTGGGTCCCCTTTTGTTCCTGATTCATTTTAATGGAATCCACGAATGTGTTAAGAACTGTAAAATACTAACATACGCTGACGACACAGTGATATTTGTCTCATCAAAGCAAAAAGAACAAATCGAGCAGTACCTGAATGAAGATCTTTCCTACATCTCCAGTTGGCTGAATCGAAACCAATTAATCCCAAATGTCAAAAAGGGGAAAACAGAATGTATGTTGTTTGGGACACGTCAAAAACTGAAAAACAACAATCTCAATGTATCCTTCCACAACAAAAAAGTCACTGAAACCAAAGAGTACAAATACCTGGGTATTGTACTGGACCAGACTCTGCTACTAACAAGTCACTTTGAAAAAACATACAAAAAAGCATCCAGCCGATTGAGACTCATGTCAAGATTTCGACCACTCCTTACCACCAAGGCAGCGTTGACGTTGTATGTATCTCTGGTGGTACCGATATTAACATACTGCCCTTCGATCTGTTTTTCGTTTACTGACACTCAAAAACGTAAATTGACTTCAATAGACGAAAGAGCGTGCAGAATAATCTCCACACGTACTACCCATGTTGCTCCCACTCCCATCGAAACACTGAAGTTGAAAATGACAGCGGTATTTGTCCATCGGTGCATTCATGATGATGTAAATGAAAATTTCAGAAATTATTTTGAACTGTTTGAATCAAATCGCACAACTCGAAACTCTGGTATTTTATTACGTTTACCAAAAGTAAGACTTGAAGCTGCTCGGAAATCTTTTTATTTTCTAGGAGCTAAAATTTATAATGAGCTGCCGTTAAATTTCAGAAAAGAGCACGATATTAAGAAGTTTAAGTCACTATGTGATCGTAGTGACTCGTTAGTCCGATTATATTAACCAATTTTAAAGTATTGCATAAAATAGCGCCCACCCTATCTCTGGCTTTCCTGCAGGCTCTATTTCGTATGTAATGCTATAAATTCTTTTTATCTTTACTAATTCTTTTTATCTTTACTATTCTTTTAAACAAATAAACATATTCCACCTTTTATATATATTACATCTAGTTTTTATTTTGAATACTATGCAGGACAAACATTGATAACAGTATTTTGTATATATTGTAAATATTGTACATATTACTGAAGTTTTTATCCTGGGTAAATATTCAATAATAATAATAATAATAATAATAATAACGATATATTTCTGCGTCAAGCCTTCTTCAGGTTATATATAGTTGTCTGAAGAAGGCGTGTGCCGAAATATATCTTTCCATTGAAATGGGTGTTTATATTTACTTATTACCTAGTTACTTGAAATAATTATTACTATTATTATTATTATTATTATTATTATTATTATTATTATTATTATTATTATTATTATTATTATTATTATTATTATTATTATTATTATTATTATTATTATTATTATTATTATTATTATTTATTTATTTATTTATTTATTTAAGGTGTAGTAAAGTTGTGTTAAATGGTAGTCCAATATCTGTTGTGAAAAACATTCTTAACCCTATGACCCTATAAATGTTAGGCCCCAAATCACCATGGCGTGTATGAAAAATAAATGAAAAATGTTGCAATAATGCTGTTACATTTTCACTTTCCTGAAAACCGCAATGAACCTATTTAAACATCAGCTTATATACGGGGAAATAGGGGATGAATTTTTCATTGATATGCTTTTTTGTTTCCTTTATGATTTTTAATTTTTTTTCACACCGTTTTAATTTTGTGGAGTTTAGATCTCATCCGTGAAATCGGATGACATGAAAATTGTTTTAACTTACAGTGTAAAGGCCAATTTTCATTCAACGTTGATGTCCTCGCGGACAAATGGGCTTGAATGGAAATCGTTTGGTGGCTAATTCAGCAATCATTTAAAATGTTAAGCATTGATTGGTGACATTTGAAAGCTTCGACGTAGAAAAAGTGTGAAGTCACTTGGCGCAATTTTTTCTACGTCCGTGCAGAATTTTTGTTGAATGGATATTGGCCTTAAAGGCATACCAAACTACCCAGGGTCTATTTTTAATTTCGTGGGTCCCACGAAATTAAAATTTAAGAGAGAGAATATACAAACAGAAATTACTAAGCTGTTTTCACCAAAAATTTAGTGTGTAAGTGAAATTGTTTTTCTAAAATAGCACAATAATGCTTATATTGTACAATAATGGCTGTTATGGCTAACCATTAAGCAGAAAAATATGATTTTTAAGAGAAAGCTTTGGTAAAAGTTTACCAGAGCGTCTTTGAGGATTGCTCAAAGAAAGATAAATAGAACCAAGAGAAGTTCTGTAGAATTGCATATAACATAGCTAGAAATATTAAAGAATACATTTTTATTATTATCGTGATTCTTCTTTGAATTTCTCTCCATGTTGTTTTGATTTGAAAACGATAAAGAATTGTTGAAATAATACAGACCAGCTAACTTTTCATGGTTAACAAAGATGCCTTTAACTAGATACATACCAAAGTTTGTTTAATTTCATGTGATTTTATTACATGAAAAGATGTGTAGCTTCATTGTAACATCGTTTTTCTAATAATGTTTTGGTAGGATTTCGTTGACTGTGAATTTCTATATAAAAGGATTAGCGCGATTTGATTTTGTGAAAATCCGCAGAAAGTATACAATCTGCGTATGCATCCAATAATGGATCCACTTAAAGTATGTATAGGAGGGCTTTGTCGGTTATCAGAATTTCAATTAATGATAACAATGATAATAACGGAAATGCAAAAAAAATGTATGAGAAAAACATCAACAAAAACAAAATGATGATCGCCCGTGTGGTTGAAAGGGAGAATACACAAAATTCATAAAGTAAAATAACAATTGCCGAACACTACAACGTTTTTTAAATAATAAGTGTATTTATTATGGGAATTCAATTCTTATTCAAATCCCTGTGTACCCAATAGCAAAATGAATGTTTGTCACAAAGTGAAAAAAATGTACATGAAAGAACTGCTCAATGGGTCTATGATAGTGTTGCCAATTATTTACCGGGAACATCATCCTCAGTGTGATCATAAGGCCTATCCAATTTCAAATCATACATGGACAAGGTCTAAGTTAGTGCTGACCTTCAAGCCGTTTGGCTCTTGTTCGTTTTTATTCTCATCCCACATCAGAATTTGTGTTTGTTGGAAACAAATATATTCTAGCAGAAGTCTTCGAAAAATTTTCAATTGATTCATTAGATTGTTTCTATCACCCGCATATGAATAGAAATCCTATCGGTGAAAATATGTTAACTTTGCATGTTGAGGTAACCTTCATTCTAATTTCTCTTGTCATTGTCTCCTTGATGTGAATTATGTGAGCAATGTGAGGTATCTTTTAGATATTATGTGGGCAGTTTGTGGATAGGAATGTGTTTTTGAATTTACCAGTAGCAGTGGAGTTGGAAACAATCGGGATTGATACAGATTGCGGCACTCTAACAACAGAGGTTTACCGGCTAAGCTCACGAATCATTCCTTCGCGTTGCTTGTTACCACATCACATCATTAACCAAAACATCTCATAATGTTTTTTAGGCTACGTCTGAAAATGTTTTGAATCCAGTTTGGGAAAAACATTCTCACAACTTTCATGTTGCGATGCCTTCGTTGGTATGAGTAGTACTTTAATCGGAGAATCTTTCGGGAATTTGCAATTTTTTGTCCTTTTTGCGAAAGTTTATCTCGCAAAAATCTTTCAATTTGTCACATAAAATTATCCATCAACATACCAAATATATATTGACGATTCGCAAAACTTTATCTTGCAACATACCTTCAATATTTCAATTCGCGAAAGTCTATCAAAAAATATTCGTGCATTTTCTTTCTCGCGAAAGTTTCTCCGATTGTAACTTCATTGAAATAATCTTTCTTGCAAGAACAAAGGGGCTGACTCGCTCATATATTTTTTTTTTGGATAACAGCCCCTTTAAATATAAGGAAAATGTTTATTTTCGCTATATAATGACAGTTTTAAGGTAACGCCTTTTCCACTAGTGTCTTCTCTACGTCAAAGTGTTCGCTGTTGGAAGAAACAGTAGATTGGTTTATCAGAATTGTCTTCCTGTGGATGCTATAAAACCAGGTGAAGTATAGAATCCCCATATTTTATTTCTTCGAACACACTGCTCATGAACAGATCAGTGAGCAGTTTGAGTCTCTTTGTAGGACTTCGTTATCTTCCATTAAAAACATCAACAGGTGTTGCCAGAGCGGAAAACGGATTATTTGTGAAACTTGACATCGAAATTTCGCCAGATAAAATTCGCCATCAAACAGAACTTAACGTTTCTACGAACACAAGGAATACAAGATCGAGACTGCAAACTATCTGAACGAGACTGCAAACTATCTGAAGAACACGAGAAATATAAGATCGAGATCTGAAGTGATGAATGGGGAAAAGAAAAACACACAAAGTTATCCTGGAAGATTTCAACTAAATTTCAAAATGAATCTGTGTACTGCCTTAATCTTCCTAAAGCAAAAATTCTCGATTATCCAGCCAGGAAAGATTATTTCCGGACTCAAAACCGGTTTATTTGTTTTATTTATACATACTGATCAATATTTATTTATACCTTCATCTAATGGCAAGGATGATGTCGAATATAAAAATTATGTGACGTATTTATCTATCTATCGATTTTGAAAGTAAACTACGCTCTCGTTATGAATGCCAACGTAATAGACGTATCAGAGAGTTGTTGTAGAACAGTACAGATAGACTTCAGATGCGGTAGCTTTTGACTCAAACTCGTCGGAGAAAGGATTTCTGCAAATCAGCTGAAGATGCTAAAAATTGTCATTTAAGACAAAGCCAAAGTTCTTTATGATGAAATAATGAAGGCTAGCATAAGAAATAACACGGTTTCATGTCACTAGACCGACTACCGCTTAAAATAAAATTAAAAATGTCGAGAAATATAAAAAATTTCAAAATGTGAATTAAATGGTTGTCGAAAAACATATGAAGTATACGTTTACCTTGAAAACATATACACCATCGAAACACATCAAAAACATTTTTAAGACTTCACCGTTTTGTCAGTATCAATTAGGATAAGGTCGGAAAAGCAATGGATCATAGTCTTATTAAAAATTGCACTTGAAAAACATGAAAATATAGAAAACAAAAGTTGAATGGCTTTCGCCAAATATATCAATTTTCTAAAAATCCTAACAATAGAGTCTGATAAGTATTGGAAGCTTGGAATGTTGTGAAACAGTAATATTTTTGAAGCGGTCTAAACGTTAAAACCAAGAAGTATATTCCAAAGGTAACAGAAAGTAAAATTTGAATGCGTTTCAAAAGTGTATATAGATAGATAGATAACGTATGTTCTCCCTCATCCAAAATTACATTTGTTTCTTCGTGGTTATTGAACAATATTATATATATATATATATATTTATTTATTTATTTATTTATTTATTTATTTATTTATTTGTGTGTGCGTAATGTTTTCTTTATGTATTATAGCTTTCTGGCCAGGGCCTTGTCCAGAAGATATGATTTGACGTTACGGCAGTACTTGTTTTCGTCTACGATCTCTTTTATGTTTTTTGGAAGACTGTCGAAAAGTGTAGAAGCACGTAATTCAAATGGTGTTTCGTCGTATCGGTGCTGTATTCTCGGTCCAGTTGATCTACATCTTCTTTCGTTTTCAGGTTGAAGTTGAAGTTTCAAGTATTCTGGAGCGTCTTCGTTGTACAAGCTCTTGTGAATCAATTTGAAGATGGCGTATTCTGTTGACTCTTGGACTGGTAGCAAGCCTAATTTGATGACGTCTTTCGTATGGCAGTAGTGGTTGAAGACAAAAGCAGCTGTTGAATTTTGAATCTTTTGCAGCCGTTTTTGTTGTAGTGCTGTTAGTGGTTTAAAGACTGCATTGCAATAATTTAATTTTGACAGAATTAGGCATTCGGCAAGCTGTTTTCGAATTTTGATGGAGGCCATCTTCTTTATTCTTTTCAAGATTGATAATGTTGAATAGCAGCGTTTTGATATCTCTATAACGTGTTGATCCCAAGAAAGATTTTCGTCAAAAGGCACTCCTAGTATTTTGTTAGTATGTTTCCTTTTGAGAGTTGATTTGGTACTGATTTCCATCCCCGTGAGATTATTGATGATGTCTGTTTTTTTTTTCAGCCAATTTGCTTTGTGCTGAAAAGCATAAATGTTGTTTTTGTTGCATTTAGTACCATATTGTTGTTAGACGACCACGCAAAAAGTTCAACGGTTGCTTTCTTGATACGGGTGATGAATGTGCATACACAGTAGTATCATCTGCATACTGTAGGCAGTTAACATCAGTACGTTGCTTCATATCAGCGACATAAAGATTGAAAAAGATCGGTCCCAGTATTGATCCTTGTGGGACACTGAATTGTACTTTTTCCAGTTTAGATTTCTTTTCATCAATTTGGACGAATTGTTGTCTGTCGCAAAGATAGCTGACGATCCAGCTCAGGAAATCTTTTGACATGTTTAGTTTACACAATTTATCGAGTAAGTTCTCACAATCTACGGTGTCAAACGCCTTTGAAAAATCTGAGAGTACGGCTAATGTTACTTCTCCTTTTTTCATATACCGAATAACGTCACTTTTCAGTTTCAGGAGAATAGTTTTAGTTGAGTGATTTTTTCGAAACCCCGATTGTGTTTCTGAATAGAGTGTTTCTTTTTCTATAAAATCACAGAGCTGGAGCATAACTAATCTTTCGTATACTAATCTTTCTAACACTGGTATGTCGATTTTGGGTATGACAGTTATTCGAGCAATTTTCCATTCTTCTGGAAATATGTTGTGCTCTATGCATTGATTAATTATATGTGTTCGTGGTGACGCTGTAAGCTCTGCAACGTGTTTTAGCAAGTCTATTGGCAGATTATCGTTTCCAGTTGAACAGTCATTTCTGATGTTAGGGATGGCTTTAAGTACTTCCTGGTATGATACTTTTCTAATTTTGAACTTGTTCACAGTGTTATTTGGTTGTCGTAGATCACTTATGATGTTTAACAGATGACGACGTGTTACAGCATCTTTTCCTATTAGATTTGTTGCCATATTGACGAAGTTGATATTGACGAAGTAGGTATTAAGTTTGTCAGGATCAAATGTTACTTTCTTCGTTGTAGATTTAAGAACTTTGTTGATGGTCTTCCATACTTCTTTTGGTCTATTAGAAGATAGCGATTTGCGGAAAAATGCGTTTTTAGCATTTTTGATTGTTTTTTTAAGCTTTTTTTTTTATATCACGGAACTTTTGCCAGTTACTTACGGTTTGAGTATGATGGCATGTATATCTGGAGTCACGACATTGTTGCTGGAAGTCGTTTATTTGCAGATATTTCATCCACGGAGCTGCTGGTCTCATAATACTTACAGTTTTATAGGGTGCGTGTTGGTCGAAGCAACTTCCTATGAGTTTATTGAAAATCCACAGCATTTCGTTGGGTTCTTCAACTGAGTAGACTAGACTGAGCGGTAAATGTTTTATTGAGTTTATAAAATCTTCGAGGACGAAGTTTTTGAATGAGCAAATGGTTTTGTATCGTGGTTAAAAAGCGGCTGACTTGGTATATGACTTGGACTTGGTATTGATAATAGCATAGGGTGCATCGTGATCACTGATTGATGGACAAGACAAGACGTCAATTTTTTTCACTTTTGAAGGAATGTTCGAAATAATGTGGTCGATAACAGCTTTATTTCTGGTAGGTTTGTTGACATGTTGATGAAGGTTATGACAATCAAGAAGCTGTTCATATTTTTGTATGATGTTGTTATCCTCACCAACGTCTATATTCATGTCACCACATATTACCAGTGGCTCTTCCCACATACTTTGTATTTGTGAAATGACATGGTCAAATCTCTCTAGCCAGTCAAGTTTTTCTTTATTGGTGAAATGACATTGATAGATGGAACCAATGAGAATTGATGAATTTTTGTTGCGACAGGTTATTTCGATCCAGATGTGTTCTGTTTCATTATCCAGATTCATGATGTGTTTGCGAATCCGATATTTTATATTTTCTCTTAACTAAACAGCAACACCACCGCCCCTTCTGTTATTACGGTTTGAAATTCCAGATTATATCCATCTATTTGTACATAGTTAATCATATAAGCATTATTTTTTAGCCAAGTTTCGGATAGAGTGATCACGTCAATTTTTTGCTGATGTAACATTAACTCGAATTCGGCAAAACTTGACATAAGGAATTGTGTTTTAAGATCAGCTATACTAATGGAATTCTTTTATGAGTTTATTGATATGATATCACTGGTTGCTAAATCTTCCATGATTGGTGATGCAGTTGTGTCTTGCAGTGATCACTTATGGAATGGTAATAACCTGAGCGTGCAGTTGTGGCAGGTCCATGATTGATGATAGACTTTGGAGTTTGAGTAAATACATTTCAGATGATAAGTACTTTTACAATTGTCACATTCAATTTTTTTGCAGTTAGATCGAACTGTTTTCTCACTGATATTGCATAATGTATAATGTATAATATTGTATATCCAAGAATATATACGTTTACCTTAAGCATGTAAACCTTGGAAACATATTAAAAATTATTTAAGGCTCAATAGTTTCATTTGTATACATTCGAAAAATGACAGAAAAGCACATGATACAATGTCGCATAGACTGGCCGAAAGACCGACTCTATATTCCCAGCTCCCATAATTGAAAAAAAGTCTACGAGAAGTATTTTGCCAAAAGTAAATAATAAGAAACAAATTCAAACTATTAAATTCAACTTGAAAAACATAAGCAATAACAAAAAATAACCAGCCTAGGTCTTTCTAGAATGGAAGTTGTGATACATAGCCAGATAGCTGTGCATATAATATGTTATACCAAGCACTACCACGTACTATAATAATATGTTATACCAAGCACTACCACGTACTATAATAATATGTTATACCAAGCACTACCACGTACTATAATAATTCACTGTTTAACCACTTTTTAAACTACCTTATTACATGATATTAACGGAGCAGTTTATTAACAACACATGATTTGTAAGTACAGTATAACCCCGTTAAGTCGGACACGGTTTAAGTCAGACTTTTCTTTAAGTCGGACTAAAACCTTGTCCCTCTTGGATCTAAATAAGTAGAGTCTGACTTAAGACGAAGTTCGGATAGGTCGGACTCCCGATAAGTCAGACCGATTATTTCGGTCCCCTGAGAGTCCGACTTAACGGGGTTATACTGTACATGAAATTAACGCGGTCTAAGCCAAATCAACATTTTTTATGCATAAAATTAACGCGGTTTCTAGGGAAATCATAACCAAAGTCATAAAATTAACGCGGTTCAGAGATAGGGAATAAAAAGAAAAATTTTTTTTTGAAATTTTATACTTTCACAATTAAAGAAACTGGTTCAAATCATCTACATGGCCGTTTCTTGCATCTGCGACAGCTTTTATCACGCCAGCTGCTTTCCAGCCGTTGATAATAGTTTGGCGTCCTTCGGCTTTAAAATGCTGATAAATTTGTCCCATCACCTTCGCGTGAATCGGCTTGAGAGTAGATAACCGGAGATCCACTTCAATGGTTGTTACATCTTTCTAGGGGTTGGTTTAGAGCTCTTTTGTTATTGTGTTGGTGAAATAATCTCTGAAAGCAGCTCTTTCCATCTTTTTGAACGAACCATTGGTTGTCAGATCAAGAGGTTGAAGCAGGTGGGTTAAATTCTTTGGCACCATGACTGTCACATTATTGTAATCGTCAAGGGCATCTGTTATCAACTGTGATTGCTGACCTCTAAAGGCATCCCAAATTAATAGGACTTTTTGAGTTATTGGCAATCCCATTTCTTCCTTCACTTTTTCCACATATGGATTGATTACTTCTCTTAGTAGTTTAAGCGATTCTTTTTCGTTGCTCCAGTGACTTTCGTTATATGACAACTAGTGTAGCGTGTAAAAACATTTTACAGTTTTTCTCCATAAATTGTTTTTACACGCAATACTGCCATGATAAATCTGTGTATATACAAAAATTGTTGTGTTTCTCCATGTTGAAATTATATCATATTTAACACAAATATTTTGGATCGATCATTCAAAGAATGCTATTATCCCTATTTTTTAGTGCTATTTGGCCTATTTAGAGATTTCTAAAGTTGTACAGTTAATCTAAAAGCTAAAATTCCAATGTTCAGAGATTTAGAAAAGAGACAATACGACGTATACTCCTACCTAGCCAAGGTATACTCCTACCTTACCACGGTTAAACTTCTGACATATAAGAAAATACTTTCAAATTTCCCTATTATCTAATAAAAACAATACCTTCTGAGACGTTTTAATCTTTCAAATCTTTATTCTGCTATGAGTTGTGGAAAGTCAAAACCCAAAACTCCACTTGTGCATCGTGATACAAAAACCATGTAAATATGTATATAACCATGATTTACACATTCCTTCTTGTATAACATTCATCTATACTGTTCAATTTTCTAATCTAAAACAAAAAGATATCAATCAAACACTATCAAAACAATATAATAATGATCTTGCTACCTTCGTTTCCCTAAAGGCGAACCTTAATAATAACAACCACATATTACAATGAAATACCAAATAAACTGCTAGCTACACATTTCGGCATAGTAGTCAAAACTAACTGATACGAAAAACCTACATTCAAACACATTAAAAAATACACATCGGTAGAAAATCATGAATTGATAATACGAACACATAACAGGTCTACATCGATTATCTCTCGGATAGAATAGTTACTGACACCGATCAATGTTGTTATTCTTTATTACTAAACTTAAAGCGTTGGATAAAAAAATAAAAACAAAAACAAATACTTTTACACACATCGTCTTCATTTTTCGTTTAAAGAAATGAACGTTTAAAAAATTTGATGAACTTTCGAACGCAAAAACCATTGCAGTGCCTTCTCCTCCGTGCGGCTTTATGATGTCTTCCTTAAGGTACAAAAACTCCACGAAGTAATAAAACCCCGTAAGATGGAGCTAGAGATTCTCCTAATGGGAGATTCTCCCTATACTAATACGGAAAAAATAAACATCCATTGACGAACTTCCCGAGATATTTTTCCTAAAGTTCTTTCTTTCAAAGTTAGGTAAGAAAAAAGCAAGATTTAGTATTAGTATAAGAAGATGAGAATCCCTCCGGATAATCAACAGATGGAAGTGATCTTTTGGTTTTGCCCTTGTAGATCAGCTGGAAGGGTAACATCACTCCGTTAAGAGTTTCTGATAGAGTTACAGTAATTCCTCTTTTGTCACTTGCGCCTATTCTTGGGATGTGTTTGCTACCTTTGACAGCCATGGTAATGTTATCTGTGGGAACAAATTTCGAAGGAGTTTGGTCAACATTTATTATAAGTTCATCGGGGATATCATGCCAACTAACAGCGTGTGCAATCTCCTGTAAAAAGAGAAAGCGAGTTTCCTCCCAAATTGAACGTGTTATCTTTGGTCTGGATGTTGTAACCATTCTACGAGACATATTCATACGTTTGTAGAGATAGTTGATCCATCCACGCAATACATTGAAATCCAAACATGAACCATACTTGGTAATATTCGATTTAATCAGACCCATTAGAACTCCTTGTATAACATGACGATTAATATTTCCACCTGCATTGCGTAAGCTCATGATAAACTTTCTGAGCTTCGTATCCAATTCAACGGGTAGAGATAGTGGTCTACCCCTCTTTTGTCCAATAGTAATCGGAATTTCTTCATTGTTTTTATTGTTAGCAGAAAGTTCTTTACGATATTTTACGATCCATGCACGAACTGTGCTGTCAGTCAAACGTGAAGAAGAAAAGGTATCTCGTTTGTTTTCACAAATTCAAGTAGCCCTGCACTACAATGACTTCTTTTATGGTTTTGCACATGGTTTTGCACAAATTCGAATATTTGGCAATGCAATGACTTCCTATGTGAATGCTGTTTATGTTTACAAGCAGATCGAAGTTCATATCAGGACAGCAACAAACTAAAATGGCTCAATTCACTTTGGTATATGAATTCACCACAGCGTTAAGAGGTTTTCATGTGTACCGCTCTGAATGGACACCACAGCTTGACCAGTCAATTAAGTTTAAGCAAGAGTTAAAAACCCCTCATGACAAGTTTGCTGTTGCTGGACAAACGAACATTCCTGGAAAGCTCTGTTTAGTGACTGTTGGTCATGTCCCTAAGGAAATAAGTCGTCATATCTGGTACGCCATTAAAGAAGGGGCTGGATTTTCCGCAACCGTAAAGTCTGTGTCACCGAAACGTTCTCCTCTCAAGCAAGGCGGATTGGAAATCATTATAACAATGACAGGGAAATGGCAAAACTCAAGAGCAATGGATATACTCAAGCGTCATGTAGAAAAAGTCTCGTTTCCGGAATATGGGGAGTATAATGACGATTCTTCGGAGATACTAAAAGAAATTACGGACAATCCAAAAAAAGACAGTGAAGATGAAGATAGTGAAAGTGGCAGTGAAGAAAGTGATATAGAAGTTACTGAATAGTAGTTAATAAATTTTAAAGAAAAATAAAACTTGTAATCTTGTTAAACCCTTTACCACATGCCCCGTATTTTTTTTACAATATAATGGCTTTTATTCATGAAATTAACGGTCATGAAATTACTAGAGGCAGAAAATTAGTGTATCACTAAATTTACGGGACCACAAAATGAACGCGGCATAAAATTAACGCGAAAATGGCCAAAACCCGTTAATTTCATGCTTCGTTAATTTCCTGTAATAAGGTATATGAAATGAAAGGAATTACCTTTTCAAAACTTTTTCTTTCAAGTTTCAGTGTACAACACTGACTTCTTTCAATATTATTATGATATGGTGGGGGGAGCAGCTTCTTCCGTTCGCCATATGAAAACTTTTTATAACGTATCAAGCGGTTAATAATAGATGTAAAGAAGTTTACAAGTTTTTAAGGCAGAGGCTCTTCTATATCAACGTTCTTGTAAGAATAATTCATTACGATGTGCCTTTCCATAATGCAACAAGTTTTGAATGCGTCCACGAATCGGGTATGGTTTGTGTCAACCAGATATCTGATAGAAGATGATAATGTTCAAAGAGCAGTTCATCGGAGTCTGAAACGTATTTAAATGCGTATGTACTTTTTATCGATTTGAAGGAGGAATTGTCGGATTGCATTTTTCGTAATAATTCTTCAGTTTCTCTACGTGTTGCGTGGTGATTTATTTGCTCACCTTCAAGGCGGAGTTTTTGGTTTCTGATGTATTTCACATGCTTTTTTATCTTCTTTGTCGTTGATTTGTATGCTTCAGAACCTTTTGTTTGTGTCGATCTTTCTAGCATTCTGTTGAGGTGTTCATCGTCTTTTAAGACTTCATTGATTTTATTTTGGCTTTGTTGGACGGATGCCGTTGTTGAGAGTGCGTCAATGAGGTTTTCAGATCTCACATTAGTATCATCAAGATTGTCAGTAGAGAGTTTTCGTATCTCTTTGCTTTGGAGTTCTTTGTTGTTAAGACGATTTTTTGGTGGTGTTGGGTTTTTACAGAATCTTTTTCGACCATTTTTGGTTATAGGAGCGTATACCGTAGCCGATGATCAGTCTCTTCATCAAAACCAACCAAGGTACACCCGACAATTAGTGACATATCCTTCAGTTAAGATGTAATCAAGGATCTTTCTTGTTCTTTTATCACTGCTATACCAGGTGTTTCTGTGTAGTAGCCGGTGTTTGAAAAATGTAGATGAAATGTTGAGTTGTTTTGATCGACAGAACCGTTTCAGTCTTTGACCATTATCATTACAATCACAGTCTAGGACTATCTTCTTCCCAGCAAAGTTGCTCTTAAACCTTGCTACTCCGGTGGTAGCATTGAAGTCGCCAGCAACTACTAGTTTTTGATGTTTATTGCAGGTTTTGCTTGCTTTGTTGAGGTCAGAGTAGAACTTTCGTTTCTGTTCATCAATGCCATCACAGTTTGTGAGAGAGTATACATTCACAACTCTCAGGTTGAATCCATGAACGTTCAGGTTAATCCCCATAATTCGTGGTTCATTGAAATCAGGGCTATTGATTTCGATATTTATTTGGTTTTGATTAGTATCCCATCTCCAGCTTCACTCTTTCGTTTATACACGCTCCAATGAAATTGAAATTTATCACCGTTGTCTAGTTCAATAAGCTTATTTCCAATACCTCTCCATTCACCACTTGGTTTAAGTAGGCTAACTAGACCTAACAGGCCAATCAGATTTCAGAAATTAGCTGTATAACCAATGAATGCATAGGTTTGGAGCAGATGAAAAAAAAAAACACGAAAAAAATGAAAAAAAACACCCACGGTAGAAATCCAAATAGAAATAGAATACTGAAATAGAACCCAACCGGCAAAAAGACGTCTAAAAGATGTCTAAATATAGTCTAATTTGTCCGGTTAAAAGATCTCTTTACATAGACCTCTTCATTAGACGTCTTTTAAGCAGACTAATCAGAGTTTATTTGGACATCTTTTTAGATGTCTTTTCTACACGCGTTACTCCCTTTTTTATTTTGAGCAAGAAACTTCAAAAGTGGAAATAAATTACAACATTATATTCATGAAAAGTTATGTTGTTTTATCTTCTATTTCCAATGCCCCATGAAGGCTTGATGCAATAACTTAGTAATAAATAAATGAATAAATAAACTTTACTTTGAAATTTTTTAAAAATAATTTCTGAACACAACGGAATATTGAAAATTTTTATAAGCAATAAAAACGCGAGGCAAATCTCTAACTAATGGATTGGTATCTTAAAACCTTTCAGCTAAAAGTCTCTTTATATTTTGAAAGGACGAGGCATGGCGTAACAATTACCTGGTTATCCCAGACCAAAATAACAAAGTTTTCACCACAAACATTTGAGATACCAATTTGTTAGATACCAAGGTAATAATAGCCCATGAGCTGGATCGATTTTTCGGCTCAACTTTTTTTAAAAAAAAAACATCGATTTTTGTTATCCTTAGGGTCTGTACGTTTTGGAAAGGTATGATAACCTGGCCAAATCGGTAGCTTTTGTATGAAATAAGGGGGTCAAAGAAAGGTCCTATAATTGCATAAGGCGAAATTTATAAGGGTTTCATAGAGAAGCAGGCATTTTAACTGAATTGTTAATGACTGTAACTTGTTTAATACTCATCCATTGTTGATAAAACTTTCCCAAGCTGTTATTGATTTCCAAATAACTAACATAAAAAGCTAAATTCAGCATTCCAGGAGGTAAAAAAACCCAAAATGACCTTATTTTACCGAATTTCGAGTTTTCTCAAAAAATGTAAGTACTTATCCCATATAATTGACACTATAACCTATTTTCAAATGGAGTTTTTTGAAGCTTAGTTTAAATCACATTCTTGAAACATTTATAGAAGCTTTAACAAGTTGTTCCGGGGGAAAGTCCAGTTTAATGGCTTAAATTTATCAATATTTGAGGTTTTCCTGGCACGTAAATGCCAATTTATTAAGCACGCTGACATAAATTTGTCAAAGAATTGCTAAGAAACTGCTTCTAGCCCAACCCGAATCACTAACTAATTTTTTTTCTACCTTTTCAGGCGGTAACAAAGGAGAAGTTTTAAAAATAAGGAACAATAATGGTAGGAAACGTTTAATAGTCTTCGTCATCAGATGATAAATAGTCTGATTCAATGGCATCAGTGTCAATATAACGAGAAACACGATCACACACTTTACCCTCTTCCGAACCAAGCAAACGTACCAAATGAATTAAGATAAGTTGAATTTGTACAGTTGCATACTTCTAAGTCTTTTGGAGTTGGAGGCCATTCTGTATGTAACACTTTTTATCTCCTCCCTTATAATTCTTGCACTTTCAGAAACTACTTTTTCCTTCAATTCCATGTTTTGGAGATTTTGTAGTAGAAAAGTATGGGAATATTTTGTCACGATATCATCTATATCTAAGGACTTCCGGTGTATTCAGAATCAGTTTCACTACTACTTTGTGGTGTTGTGGTGTTTCGAATATTCACCTTGGAACTTTTGGTTCGAATGTTTCCGAAAATACGTATTTTACTTTAAATTTTTCCTAAAAATCACAATAAATAACAGTAAAGTTAACCCATTTCAATCCAATTTTACCTCCTGATGAATTAAATATTGACTCCATACATGTTTGTACGATGGGTTCAGACTTCTTTTCAAAGAACTATACAAGGAAATTGTGTTTTTTTTTGTGATTTACATAGAATTAACACTTAAATATTAGCAGAAAACGCAAAATTCATAAATTTAAAATTTTACATTTTAGGATGGGTGTTTATTGGAGAGGGGCGTTAGATAGAGAGGGACGTTTATTTATTAAACTAAAAAAACTTTGCTTGTCAAGAAACTCTTTTTCCTATCAGAAAGCTGGAAAAACATAAGCCTAGTCAAAGATGATAAGTCAATGTCTATCAATTCATCCTCGTCGTCACATTGATCAAGGAGGTTTTCCGTTTACGCCTTGTTCGATAATAGTATACATGCACCCTTAGCAAGACTTTCAGCAGTTCGAGACGGAAGTCTTTTGTTTCTCCCTGAACAGCTTTATTTGATTCCTCTTTGGGCAAAATATGATGCTAAAGTTATTTCTAATAATAGGACGGGCGTTTAAAAGAGCAGGGCGTGCATACAATATTTTCTGAAATATGGTATACCTATGGTGATGAAATAAACATTCGTGTCTCAGAGGTTGAAACCAATGTGCTCTGAACAATACTCAAAGAAGAAAATATGTCTTCATATATGAAAAGAGTGATACAGTGGGTAGAGAGGTGAAAAGGAACTGATACCTAATGTCATTCAGGTAATAAAGTTGCTATTGGTACACCAGGCTACATCATCATTTTATGGGAATTTAGATCTCCGAGTTTTGACAATAACAAAAACTTCCGGGAAAAAGTCAAGCCGATCTTTTCTGGATAGGTGTGAAGAAAAGTTTGAATGTTTAAGTTGAAAATGAACAATTGATTACAAACACAAAAGACATTGCTAATGTTATGAATGAGTATTTTATCAACATCACAACTGATAGAGTTGGATATTAGTGGTATACCTGTAACTGAATATGACGTAAATATCGCTGCTCCAATTGAGGTTGCACTACGGAAATACTCAGGCCACCCAAGTATACAGAAAATCCGAAAAAATATTATTGTTAACAGAACGATGAAATTTAGTGTAATTGACGTAACAAAAATGCATGAGAAAATTAAGAATATAAACCGAAAGATGTCGCCTTCTTGAAATCGGGAATACCAGCTGATATTTTAGAAGATTATACACCAATATATGCTCAAACGTTAACAGATTGCTTTAACAAAGCAAGTATTAACTGTGATTTTCCACACGATTTGCAAGAGGCAGATGTAACTCTGTTGCATATGAAAGAATCACGTAGTGATAAGGGCAACTACCGCCCTGTCAGTAAACTGCCTCATATCTCGGAAGGTTTGGAACGCCTTACATATAAGTATGGAGGTATAAAACAGAAGGAGACAGAACTCTTAATTTTTCTATTATTCAGATAATGCTTTTTTCTTTTCATTTCGGTATCTCTTGATGTTGTCTTTGATACATCTTCGCTTTAATATTTAGACCGTCATAAAAAATATTACTGTTTCACAACATTTCAAGCTTTAAATGTGTAATTGGCCGTCGATCAGTCTCTATTTTTTCAGGATTTTCAAATTTAATTGATATAAAATATATACCCATTCAAATTACTTTTAAATTTACCCTTACTTGTGGACTGTGTTGGCATTTCATTATTTCATCAGAAAGAACTTCATTCTTCAGACTTGGAGTATACTGGGTTTTATGTGTTAGGTTTATTAGGTTTTCACATACTTCAACACTTTACAGGCAGAAATTTTATGCAATGTCTCTTTCCTTATATTCATTTGAGAATATACGATAACTAAACTAAGAACTTTGGTTGATGTATTCATGTATTGGTTGATATATTCATGTATTGGTAAAAGATATGGCAAAGTGATTTCTGAAGAAAAGCTCAAAATCGAAAAGATTCTCAATCGTGTTGAGAATACTTGATCTTTCTGTTAAATACATGTTACGATCATGGAAATCGATGTCTGCTATCATTCGCCCAGATTCTAATATATATAAAAAGGTATTAAGTATGGTTAATCCCTACCTTGGGATTCCATTACCAAAAACGTTCGATCCGCTGGTGGTGAACAGATGATCCAACTAGGTAATTGTCAGGATTCTCTCGCCGTAACAAAATCATTTTTTCCCCAAAACAAAGTGTGTTCTCTTCCCCTTTGTCGGTGCGAACTCCGGAAGATATGCCATAGGTGCTTCGTATTAGGAATCCATTGGCCTAGCAGAGTTATTAGTGGAGCATTTCAGATAAATTATCAACCTAGAAAATTCGTCAACGTACCCATATGAATAACAAAACTCCAATTTGCTAAACTGTGATAGCCATCTAAATGCCAAAGACTATTTGGTGCTGAAACACTACACTTTTTCCTTCTTATAACTAGAGACCAACGTATGTTACTTCCCTCAGAGTCCATTTGCTAAAGAGAAGCAGTCACACGGTGCTACTGCACTCGAATTCCAACAGATCGCAGATGGCAAGTGATTATTGATCTACCAATTGCACAACTATGAGTTCACTAATTGCTGAGAAACCAATTACACTAAACTAAATTCAACTACTCTTCTTCAAATCAGATACTAACAGTACATTCGCCATATCATGCCAAGTACAACCTAAACTCAAATCGGAGTTTCTCCTGAAACATAACACCTTGAGCGACCAGGTCCAACCGTTCCAATTCTGTATCGCATTGAAAAAAACCTACATGCTGTTATGCCGCACTCTGTATTCTCCAGACTTTGTAATAAAGCATCATTTTATGAAAAAGACATTGTTTCACACCAAGTGAATGAAATTGTTCTCCGAGGACAAAATTTGGAACTGGTCACGTCAAGATGACGTCATTGGTCACATTTAAAACACTTATTACCCGAAGGAGTTGAGTCTTAAAACTTGTTATGAATGTATAGAACTTTCACAGAATTTGTTTCCCGAGGACGAAATTTGGTACTGATGACGTCTTGATGACGTCATAGGTCACATTCGAAATACAGTACGTCTTGCAACTTGGTATGGAGATAAAACACATTCGTCAAAAATTGTTTCTCATAGCTGCCATCAATGTTGATCATTTAGAATAATGATTGCTACTACGCAGTAGACCATATACCTACCGATGAATATTCCAAATTGACCACTTTACTCGCAAGTAATCATCTCTATCACTAAAACATGAGTTGAAGTCTGAACTTTATTAGTCTCAATCAATCAATCAATCAATCAATCAATCAATCAATCAATCAATCAATCAATCAATCAATCAATCAATCAATCAATCAATCAATCAATCAATCAATCAATCAATTAATCAATCAATCAACCAATGTATTTACCAACAGCATAATATAATCATACAATATGATCAGAATAGTTTTAAAGAAAAGAAATATGCTAAAGGAGGGAGACCATTGCTATTAGCAAGGCAATAGCCACCCCTTGGACCAAGTGCAAGTTTTGAAGGACAGAGATTCGTTTGACGAGCACAGAATAAGCTTGGCCCCATATTTGGCAGCAATACTGTAGATGTGAATGACATAGTAAATTAACTTTAATACTGCAAGAGGAACAAGATAACGAAATTTTGAAAGAGGTCCATTGACACGTTTGAGTTAAGTTCTAACACTATTAATTTGGGACTTCCAGCTTAGATCGTTGTCTAGGAGAACAGCAAGGTATTTAATAGTTGGACTGGAAAGACGTTTCCTTTTGATAAATAACATAAAGTCCTAATTAAGAGGATTTAGATGTAAAAAGATTTAAGTAAAGGTTCTTTATTTTTAATGAAGCATTTATGCCACTGGTCTCTTTTAATAATAGATCTTAGAATTCCTTTGGTGACTGGTTTGCTTGTATTTTCTCCTTTTTCTATGGTTTCTTATTTTTTTAGGGGTAAATGTTGTCCTTTATAGTACCTAATGATGTTTATCTCCGCTACGATACCCATACCATAGGAAACTAGAGCGCGGACGGGCATAAGGCTTTCTGCAAGTGAGTTTATTGTAACAAAACTACAAAAATAAGGGAAAACTTTGCCATTGGTTTTATTCATTGCACATTTTCATGAAATTTGAAACCAGCATTATTGAACTGTGCTGCATGCAAATTTTCATGATAATTTGGCCAGAATTGCCCTTTTCGGCCAAAATACGAGAAAAGCTCCCCAAGATAATAATCGTCATGATTAAATTGTTCTACGTGAAAATTTTACTGAAAATTGAAGCACTTTCGAAATTTGGTTCAAATTTTGCCCGAATTGCCCTTTTTTGGCCAAAATATGAAAAATGATCCCCAATTTCGAAATCTGCACCATTGAATTTTTCTGCGTGCAAATTTTCATGAAAATTGATACACTTTCCAAATTTGGTCTAAATTTTGCCTTATTGTCCACTTATATGTCCGCAATTTTCTCTCCCGGCAGTGAATGTGGAATGAATGAATGTGGACGTATCACGCCAGGTTTGGCCAGATATACCACGAACACAGTCGGTTTTAAAGGACTCCTTGCTTACGCAGAAATCCAAATACGGCCGGTTGTAATGTCTTTCATGCTAAAGGCCGCAATACACACAAAAATGTTGGACGAGAATATTACATTTTTATAATTTTCTTGTACTATTCTTCTGTGTAAACAGAACAAAAATTGGTAAAAATTATAAAATCTATGGTTTGGATATTCTTTTCGAACTGAATAAAATCAAACGCACTTTTAATATGTTATGTATCTCAAAAACGAATACACAGAACTTGTCCCAAAGTCCATCATTAAGGTAGTTTCATTTATGCTCGACAAAACAACTTTAGAATCCAGTAAATGAAAAAGGAAACCTAATTTACGTTCAAAAGGATGTAAAATATGAAATACAATATCAAACAACATTAGCAATAAAAATATAAAGACATTTCTTTCCTTTGAAGATTAGATAAACGGAGGAGAAAAGGAATGGGAGGATACGTCCGTGTTCCACCATATATTCTTTTCTCGACAAAACAATTTAGAGATTAAACACGGAACAGTGGAATAACAAAGTAGATACCGTACAAACCACATGTCGTAATAGTCCCAAAGGAAACACTAGAGACGATATTTCTTTTCTTTACCACTAATTACCCTTGAGGCTGCTCGTAACATTTCCATAACTATTACATCACAATATAAACAAACTCTGGTAATCATCTGGTTATAACCGGAGAAGGGACCCCAATTGAAGAAACATTGAAGATTGCTAAAGAATTTGAAAGACTGTAACTTGGTTATTTCAATGTATAATTTCAATATTTTCAATATCCTGCATAGTAGTCTTGCAGTGTTTAGCATATTTTCATGTTTTGTGTTTATATATTTCTAGTTAATGCAATTGTTCTTTTTGACATTTTAATGTTTTTGTTTTTGCTCTATAAATTCATATGAAATTATTGTAAATATTAATAATTATTGTTAATATTAGCAAATAACCACATTTTTATTGTCCATATTCCTACTCTGTCCTATTTATACAATATTGCATATGTCCTTTAATGTGCTGGTAGTTCCGGGAGTACTGGGAAAAAATAAATAGAAAGAATAGTTATGATCCACACTTAGTATCTGTATTAGTATTTACCAAATGAATCAATAATCATAATAAAAAGTCACAGGTGAAGTCTTAACTTAAAACCTATACAAATCAAATTCACAAATACTGATTAAACAAATGCTGTTAGCTACAACTTTTAATAATAACTTAGTGTTACTAGCCCCATATAATAGAAATCTTTCTCTCAATTGGCAGCTTTTGTCATTAAGCACTGTGATTTTAAATACAAAAATCGAACATCCGTTGCAAACGCTATAAAACTATGAAGTTATATCGGTATTAAAATGGACGACTCGATTTCGCAATCAACCTCAAATTCAAGCACACAATCAGCGAACCAAATGTTGTATTGATGATCAAACAGTCAATCGAATGATCGACATTTCAACACATAACACGACTATAAAACCGATAAAAAGGTCGAAAAGTTGATTGAGACGCCCATTGTCGACACAACTTTACGTCAAGCCTCGTTGTGATACATTTCATTATTTAAGAATTTCATAAATCTGTTTATTTTAATCTATTTTTCTAAGTTTCAGATGACCTATTAGGGTAAGAAGCAATTCAGATGAGCATAAATTGAAAACGAGATCATAATAGTTGTGAGGGGAAATGTACGATTAATTCAAGAACTGAATGAACTAAATTGAATAAATGTATTTTCAACTGACAAACTTTATCATATATACAACTTTTAAATGTTTCAAATAAAACAAGAAATGCTTCGCATAGCAACAAATCGCGTGTTGTAGATGGACGCGATGATGGTGACTGTTTAGACTACAGAAATATAACGGCAAAGTCCATGTCTAATAAATTCAAAATTCGTTTTTTTTTTTACTGGGCTAATACTTTTCATTTCTATAGAGCCTCAAAGTCACAAACAAATAACAAGAGAATACAGCAGATGGACTCATAATATAATCTTTACTCAGCATCATACTTGTCGAATTCTTACAAAAGTTTTTAAAAAAATGAAAAATAAAAACTTATTATATTGAGCTTTTATAAGTATCAAAACACACATAATATACAAATTATGACAGGAGAAGTTTTTACTGAAAGGCTGTGGTCGACCGCCTGGATTAACCGGCTGATCACCTAAATGTTAAGGAATTTCACTAAGAAAGTTTTATCCAGCCGCAAAGTATAGTGGAAGTATAGTGCCAATATAAGTGCAATGAAAATCACAACTATTATGCAACTATCATTCACTACACAACTGTTATAAGTAACCCAGTTTTTTGGAATTGGATCATAATTAAATTTGTTTAGCAACCACAAGGGCTCAAATTCATCTCCTTAAGGTTTTCATATTGCAAACTCCCTTACCCTCCTTTCTCATAAAATAATATTAATGATTTAGATGAAAGGTAGGTTTTTCATCGCAAAAATAAACCAACACATGGGTTAACCTAAAGGGACGGGTTGTGGGTCATGCAGGCAACACAGGTCGTTCAAGAGGCCATGCAGGTCATGAAGGAGGTCGTGCAGGTCATAGCGGAGGCCATGCGGGTTGCTCTTGCAGATTACCCAGTTTCTTTATTGTTTCTTTATCAACCAAACACGGCACTTCACCCTGAGCCACCTAACCGTATTAAGGATTTCCAAAGAATATTGTGGAATTATATAATTCTTGCGGTTAAACAACTTTTCATCATTTTTGGACGGGTATTTTTCACGGATATTTGTCGGATGAGGCCAAATCAAATATTTCGCGGGAATTAATATTCCTGGGTAAGCAAATGTGGCATATTTTACAGAAATTTATTTTCTTGGATCAAAGAAAACACGCTATCATGAAAATGAAACACGATATATTTTGCACCTTGGATGATTTTTTACTATAATACAAATACTACCAATCCCATCATCTTTAAAGTGTTTGTTTACAGAAGAAGCGTGTATGTATACAGAAAATCACTGGTATATAAATTTTGAGTCACTTTAAAAAGGTATATACTAAATAAAACTTTGCGTTTAAAGCCAAGGGGGGAGGGGAAAAAGTTATTTATTGACAGTATCATCTTAAATGACTCCTTGGCATTACATAAAGGACACATAAATTATTAGATGACTTTCCATGTTCCAACATGGAATATCCAATCATTGCCTATCAACATCATGGTGGTGCATTTATTAAGTATTATTCTCTCGAAGAAGGGGTCTCTATGAACTTGAAAATAAAATATATATCTAATCTTAGCGCTGTGGATGGGGAGCAGCATGCAAATTTGCAGTAAAATTACAGATAAGCTTATTCTATGTAATTCTACCTTACTGAAACTCTTTCCCATTATTAGTAGCACTGGTGGAGGGGTGAATGAAAGAACAATAAATCAGTCAGTTTTCCTCCAGCTATACTAGCAAACAAAATATAGCTAGCAGGGGAAAAGTACAGTCAGTCAGTGCTGGGCATAAAGAAATGCAATAAGAAAACGTTTATACACAATTTATACGAAAACGTTTATACTAACAAGCCTTCTGCTTGGAACGAAACGCATGCAAAGCATTCGCGAAGCTATAGGCTACATTCCAGAGCTTATGCTTAGGCGGAAATTTCTTGATACGGCAACTGGGCTATTTTTGGAGACACTAACGGTTCTTATTTCAAACACCTCGGGAATACGCGATTTAAAAAAGAAGATATTTTTGTCTGTCCCGGAAACACAAACAAATAGCAAGCTATAATCGCATAGGCCACCGTTGACGTAATAATTAGGTAAATAAGGGAGAAATAAAATAGTAACAATAAGAAAAAGAAAGAACCTCCCCCCCAAAAAAAGACAACAACAACAACAACAACAACAACAACAACAACAACAACAACAACAACAACAACAACAACAACAACAACAACAACAACAAAAAAAAAACCAAAAAAAACAAAACACATACAAAGACAAGCTAGCTCACACACAAGACAGTTCACAAGACAAGAACAAGACAAACACTGACAGTGGCAAATAGATGTACACCTACTTTTAAGATCCTGACTGAATTAGTTAAAAGAAGAAATAAACAGATAATGAAACAATAAAACGATAAACAACTGATAAAATGAGCAACAAAAGTTTTCTTAAATTGGCTACAACTCATTTCTCAGAAGCGGAGAAAAGGTAAGGCAGTTTGGTGGTGATTTCAAGAAGCGGAGAAAAGGTAAGGCAGTTTGGTGGTGATTTCAAGGCTTTATAGACTGGTACTTAACTTTTTATTATATTCATCATCTATTTCAGCGATAACAATTCAAAAATATCAGATTGTTAATAAGCAACAAGCAACAAGTATTTTTTTTTAACAATCATATTTTTATTTTTTTGAAATCAGTACATTTACAAGGTTTTCTTCCCAATCACAAATAGGTTTTTCAAGCGTGAGTTAACATTTTTGGTCTTCGAATGCTGCTAATCGGTTTGTCGATCTCGATCCTCTGATGCATGTTATTAGAGAGCGAATTAATGCGAAATTTAGTTTCGTACGTAACCAATTTGCCACTATTGATCTTTCGACACCCCGCTTGATTGAAATCAACGAGCACAGTCTTGACATGAACTTTTGGCATTCGTTTCTCATACCACCAACCGCGCTAAAAACGAGAGGAGTTGCGTTCCCGTTTATGGCGTAACATTGTTTCAACGATTTCTTTATGTAATGTTTCGCGTTGGGTGCAAACACTCTGACGCCGAAGAATGCTCTTTGTCCTTGAATCCAGAAGCCGCGAGCGCTTACATCAAGGCTTACTTCATCTTCTGTTTTAGCAGTATTGTTGAGTAATGGTTCTTCACCATTTAAGTGTAGCAAAGTGGGCTCAATTTCGACGTCTTTGCAAACTTCAGCTAGAAGGTTTCCTGTAATGTCTCTTATTTCATTGTGCCAAAAGGTTACGAAACCTCCCTTCTTGCTTGACAAAGCATGTTAGACATCGAATTTTGAAGTGCATGCGCATACTGTAGGTAAACCAGGTACTTTCCAATCATATCTTAATCGGATACTGTCCCAAAACTGCTGTTTGTTGAGGGCATAATTATACTCTTTTAGTGGTAGTACGCTTAACCAGTTCGAGGCTCCTGTTTCCATTGCCATATCAATACATCTCTTCTGAGAGTCAGTTATATTATGCCTTATCGCGTCCAATTTTGCTTTGTAAATAGCCGATTTTTCTTGTTTGATTTTCTTTTTGATTTCCTTTATCTTTGCTAAGTCCACATCGTATTCAGTCTTTTGAGTTGTAATATTTTCTGTTAAATCCTTTTTATTAATCTCGAATTTTTGTAAGCAAGTGCAGTCACTTCGATGGGGTTTTCGATGGCTAACCCACCATATTTAAAAGGAAGGTAAAGCAGGTTTCGTTCACTTTGATTACATATATGGCCACCGGTAATAGCAGGTATGAAATGGAGTTTAAGAGTATCCTCAAGGGGCTGTAGATACGATTTCATATTCGGTATCGTTTGAAAATAGTATGTAAACTTATGTCTGTATCCATTGATGTATGCAGAGTAAGCAGCTTGAGGTTGAAGCTCTGCAATTTTAGCCAACAGCTTTATTTCGTTGTTCCATGAGTCTACCTTATCTTTGATGTACTGTTCTTTGTACTTCAAATCACCTATAACTGCTCCCAGATGTCTAGCTCCCGTCGTATTTAAAATAATGTTGCTGTCTTTAAACATTTCGTAAGCAATGGTGGAAAACTGCGATTTAACTATCAGCATAGATTTTTCAGCTTTCGGAAAGTAAACATATTTGGGTCATTCTTCCAGTAGAAAATCCCACCACACCTTTAAATCGCTCAACTTACCAGCACCAGTTAAGTCATCTGCAAACGCAACTTGTTTCGAGTTGATGTTAAGTTGAATAAATTTGTTCAATAGTGGAGAAAGTCCCAAGGCATAAGTTCCCATCGCTGTTGGATCACCCTGTGTTGTTCTTTATGATGATGTAAATTCTTTTCCACAGATTACAAGTAAACGTGCAGGGATGACATAGCAATTGAAGATGAATAATGATACTTCAGGACAAACATAATCAATGTTGTGTAGTAGAACCTTTCTATTAATGAGGTTGAAGGCGTTTTCAGCATCAACAAGTAAAACAGCGGTCTCATTAGGTTGTATATCTCATTCATTGCCTGTATTGCAGCTTCGCCTCCCGCTTCTTGTCAAGCACATAACTGTAAACTCCCTGCAGCTTTGGAAATATCCTTCTTCGTGACCTGCATGATAACCTTCCCTGCAATTCTTCGTAATACCTCAACTTAAGCCTGGGTTTTTATCCAGAGGCATCAGTCTACATGCTAAAAACGCTTCTAAAGAGTTCGAATTGCTCTCAGTTTCGCTTAATTTTTTCAATGCAGAGTCGTTTTATAACCAGTGAAAACACCTTTTGTAGATCAGAATTTGAAGTTCCATAGCTATTTGATGCGATGATTCGTTTCCATCCATCTGCATCCAAACCAGATGGACCTGCACCTCCTTTTGTCCTGATTGCAGCATCATATCTTCATCGATTGCATCATATATGATAGAATGAACTCTTGGTTTCTTACCAGTGAATAAGACTTCTGGCGTTGTATCTTTTCCAACGGAATGTTTCATTTTAAGAAGGTTCATTGTTTCATCATTTAGGGGAAGTACTCCACCACTCATATTGTTCGTTAAGAGTTTGAAAGCACAGTATATGATATTTTCCTTTTCCATCAGCGACATCCAGTGTTGTTAAGCCAGCCTTCTAGTAATTTTGTTATTTCATCGATGTATCGTTTACCAGCTGCACCTGCAGGCAAGAGAAAGGCAAGGTTTTTTCCCAAATACAATCTTTTCATAGGCATCATTAATATCATTTGCGACATCGTCTAAGTCACGATCACCCCAGACAAGCTGACATCTATTTGCATCTCGGTTTTGCGTTAGCGTAACGTTTACTTCTGCAGGTATTGTTGAAGAGGTCGCTTACGAAGATGTTTCGGATAATTGATTTGTTGGCGGTCGCCTCATACAAGTCCGAAGATGTTGGGTCAAAGCTCTATATGTGGCAAAACTTCGTAAGTTGCAAGACGTACATGAGAATCGACTTGTCGACGCAATGTTGCTGCTGACTTTCCTGTTAACGTTTAAGATTGACGATTTTTGACTTTCTGCTGCAGCTGTATCTGTATTTGATATATTCGACATATTTCAGAGATTTTTTATTGACTTTTAAAGCGATGCAAGTAAAGTTGCAGCAATAAGTCCGCTGAATATAGCTATATATCAGATAAATGTTTCGTTTCCAAGTAACACTGACCGTCAAGGGACAGTATTAAGCAACAAGTATTACGTAGTCTAAAAAAGCCTTTAGTTTATTTTTATTGTCTTTAAAGGTTTTGGTTAATTCGGCCTTCCGATGTTATAAGGCTTATATCATCATTCACAGCTGCAAATACGTTTTTTGAAGATCTCGATCCTCCCAAGCACTTGGCTTCTGAGCAAGCTGAAGTTTATTCGACATCGTAACCAGTTTTTTATCAGATCAACTTTTTCGTTTCGTTTCTCGGCGATCATTTCAGCCAGTCTGTTATAAAAGGTCCTGTACTCCCTAACATTCCATCAAAACAAGTGAATACAAGGGGAGTCAGTATCCTTTGATCAACATGATTAATGCGTTTTTTGTAGCTTCTTTTCTTCGCTTGTTCGTTTGTGCGATGAGCAGCAGTCAGAGACTGGGCCATGTGGACTTTAGCTGTCGGGTTAAAAAGCTTGACGTCGAAGTACGCTACTTGTCCTTTGACCCAGAATCCTCTTGCTTCATTCGTTTGGATTGTTGAGAGTGGAAAGATTTTTCCGGTCAGTTCTTGCAGTACTGGTTCAGTTGATACACCTTTACAACATTCTTTTAATAGTTTGGGAGTAAAATCTCTGACTTCGTTGTGGCGGATAGAAATCAAGCCACCTTTTGGGCAAGATAGAGCATGCTCGAGTCGGAATGGAGCTCCACATACACAAGTTGTTGATAGACGTTTCAGTGCGATGTTGTATCTTATGTAGAGGCTATCCCAAAATGACTGTTTGTCCAACGAAAAGCCATATTTCTTTATTGGTAAAGATGTTAACTAACTTGAAGCTCCCAGTTCTTGACTCGCTTCGATTGTTCTAGCAGTTACCCCGTCAGTTATTTTTGACTGAATTTCTTCCAGTCTACTTTCGTTTCTCTGCTTTTTGTGCCCTCGGATGATCGAGTGTGTCTTGCTCTGGTGAATTTCCACTTTCTCATCGTACTTTTCAATCTGATCTTTCACTTTCTCAGTTATCGGTTTCGTAATCATTTTCGAATTCTCATAATATCACTTCTTTCGCAGGGGTTATTAATTGCGAGACCTCCAAGCTTCGAAAAAATCAAAAAAAGTGAAAAAATCGAAAAAAGTTTTCTTTCTTGATCGTTACAGACATATCCATTTAGCAATGCTTTTAAAAGGTGGCTCCTAATGACATCCTCTAAGGGTTGTAGATCGGCGGAAATATTTGGAACAGTCCTCATAAGGTATGTGAATTTGTGTCGGTAGCCGAACACAAAGGCTGTGTAAGCGGAGTGTGGATACGATTGTGCAATTTTTGACAGCACTTTGATCTCCACAACCCACTGATCAACTTTTCATGAAACATATTGATTTTTAATATCAACAATTTAAAAACACTCTTAAAAACATTTAATATATTTATACGAAGCTTTTCGTAATCTAGTTACATTATCAAGTATAAAGTTTGTTTTCAAATTAGCAAAGCAATTGAGAAACAAAACCGGTAAAACAGGTAAAACGTGAAAATGTAAATAAAAGAATGCACGACTGTGAAGACTGTAAAACAAAACGACACACTGTGAATAGTAAAGGCGTGATAATAATAAAAGCTAAGTTATGCCATTCCTGAATAAAATAAGACTTTTTATATCAGTTTGATCATTTATAGATGGTTTTTCTATTGTTATATAACAAGCTTCTAATATCTTGCGCTTTCTGGTGTGATTGCTTGCTTTTGTTAAAATTCTCCAAGTGAATTCGTGGTCGGGATTTTGCACGAGATGATTCGAGGGTTCGGATTTCCCTTTGTTTGAGTTGTGCTCGTTCCATCTGATTGTGGCATTTCTCTTTGTTTCGCCGATATATGATTGGCTGCACGAATGATTGCCTTTGTAAATTACATTACTTTTGTGTGAAACTTTATCTTTGAGTGGGAATAATGACCTTATCTTTGAGGTTTTCCGCGTGTATACGATTTCGATTTTCTCTTCCGTGAAACTTTTAATGTTGTTGACGACTTTTCTGATTGCGTTTTCATTTTATGGGCAGTATGGTACACGGACAAATACTTTTTTAACCTCTTCTTTGAATAACCATGATGGAATTATAAGGTCATCTGAAGAATTCGATTGTTGAAACGATTTTATCTGCGCTTCTACGAACCTGTACGGATACCCGGCTGTTCTGAACTTTGAGCGAATTCGAGTAAGTTCTGCCTGAAAAGAGCTACTGATTCGTTTTGCTCTGCTGGGTTCTCCCTTGATAACGCTGCGTTTGTACTGTGTTGGTACATGTGAGGACCAATGAAAAGGTAATTTTGTTTCTTTGTTGTACACACTGTATTTGTACGTACCATCTTGGTTTTTTGTGATCTTCGTGTCAAGAAATCTGGAAGGATTTACCTCTATTGTAAGATTGATGTTAGGATGATAAGTGTTGAGAGCATTGAACAGTTCATCAGTGACTCCTTTCTTTCGGCGATGATAAGTGTCATCAACATAACGCTTGTAGAACTTTGGTTTTGCTGGAATTACGATTTCTTCTTCCATTTTGTTTAGGAAACATCCTGTGAAAACGACTGATAATGGACCTCCCATAGAAACACCGTCAGTCTGTTTGTAAAGACAGTTGTTTGCTGAAAATATACATTCGGTTGTTAATTTGAATAACAGCTTTTTGGATATGGAACGAGAAGCTATTGGCTTAAGGTCGTTTGATCGTATATTCTATGACAGATGTATTAAATAGTTTCTTTTACTGGTACGCTGGCGAATAAAGACTCAATGTCATAGCTTACATCTTCTTCATCTGGTGATAACGGAGGAAGGTTTTGTAGCAATGAAGGAAATTTCTGTGTGTCTTTGATAACAAATTGGTTTTCAGCCAGAGGAGATAAATACGAGGCGATTACTTTGCTAGCGGCGTAATAACAAGTCCCTGTTTGGTCAATGATTGGCCTCAGCTTCAATTCTGGTAAGTTGACTTCGTTTGAATTGGCGAACTTGTGAGTCTTTGCCGTGGCAAAGAATCTTGCTGGTTGATTATTTGAAGGTCTCATATTCCGGTACTCTGGATGATCTTAAAATGTTGATTTTTAACTGACTGCTTCCAACAACAGCTCCTAGATGTCTGTTTTCCTCTGTTGTAATCATAACTCGTGTCTGATCGAAAATTTCTTGTGCTTCCTGTAGATGCTGTTCTTTTATTATTAAAACACTTTTCGACGCTTTCGGGTAGTAACCGATTGAGGTACCATGATTTACTATACTATCCCACCATCGTCGCAAGCTCTTTAACTTTCCTATTCCAGTAAAGTGATCTGCGAAAGCCGCACGGTTTGGAAGTCCTGTCATTTGGATTTCTTGTAGATATAGAAGCGGATGTATGCCAATGGTGTACATTGCCATCGCTACTGGTCGCCTTGAGTGGTCCCTTCGTTTGATCGAATCTCTTTCCCGCCAGAAATGAAAAGGAGTGCCGGTATCTGATAGCAGTTATAAATGTAGGTGAAAAATCCAGGACAGAGAATGCTTATGTTGTGCATAGTTACTGCACGGTTGGTAGAATTAAACGCGCTTGATGCATCTACTTGTAACAAGCCTTGGCTTTCATCTTCATTGAAAAGGTCTACCGATGCGTGAATGGCAATCTTACATTCAGATTTTATTCCTGCACAAACCTGCAAATTTCCGTTTGCACGAATTATATCCTTGCGGAGACACATCATCATAGTTTTTCCTTTTATACGTCGTGCAACTTCCCCTATGCTAATTGGTCTCAGCCCTGGGTTTTTATCTAGAGGTATCAATCTGCAGGCTAAAAGTGATTCTAAACTATCCGAGTCGGTTACACGTGTAGCACATAATAATCTTGTAAATCTTGCAAGAGCTTTCTGTAAATCTGTTTCCACTGCTCAGAAATTCTGCTTTCTATAACCCTTCGCCATTCATCTGCATCCCATCCAGAAACACCAGCAGCTCCCTTTGTTTTAATACAAGCTTGAAGGATGTAGTTTTCATCGATACTTTCATATACGACATCATTTACTTCAGCTACTGGGCCCTAAAGGAGTAGATCATTGTTCATTGCGCAAGCTTCAGGATGTTTAGCGTTCAATTCGTTCATAGTGATATCGTCTAACGGCAGGATACCATTACATTGCTGTGACGTCAATAAACGTAGTGCACAGTTGACGTTCCCTTTAAACATTAATTTTTGAAAGGTTTCCCCAATGTTTTTCTCCTTCTTCGGTAGATTTCTTGAAAATCGACTCACAAGACATTCAGCTACTAAGTTTGAAATCTTCTGGTTTCTCCAAAGATAAAATCTTGAATGCAATTTTCAGTCTTTGCAATGCCTTCTTCGACAACGGACGCTTTTTTGACGCTGTGAGAAATTTGTGAAAATTATATACATTTTGTCATAAAAATCTCAAACAATCAGATTTTAACAACATTAATCGCTTAAAATCTTGATCGAAACTGGGGCAGGAGTGAATTGGACCCTTGTAGAGATCAAAGGCGGAAAGAAGAAAACTGGTTTCATAACCGAGTGACTACGTTCTCTTTTCCGAAGATAAACAGTTGAAGATGTTTAAAAGTAGCATTTTTATAGTGGTGATAATTTCGATCCTAATCGTAGAAAGCAAATGTGACTGTAAACTAAAGCAGCCTAACGTTAAAAGCTTTCACACCATTGGGAATGGAAAGAAATGGAGTGCACCAATAAGCTATTATTCATACCACGATTGCCGGTTCAGACTTCTAATCGCTGGAGATATAGAAACAAATCTCGGACCAAGTCCTAAATGTTCGACATACAACAAGACCATTTGCAGTAACAGTAAAAAGGTACCTTGTTCTGTTTGTAAAGAAATCTACCACAAAAGTGTATAGGGATATCAAACCACAAACCTCTCGCCAGTTTTACTTACTTTATCTGTCCTTCCTGTATCCACACGATTCTACCATTTTCTAAAGAAAAGACATTACCATCGCTTGATCTTTCTTTGCAACGTGCCGCCGATGAGGAAAAGTTTGAATCCCTAAATAAAATAATGATAAAATGGTACGGAACAATCTTGCTTACTGGGGATTTCAATGTAGACTTGATGAGTTAAACCAAATCTTCACGTCGTTACAAAGCTATCCTCGAATCTTGCTCACTGATACAGTATATTGACCAGCCAACAAGGAATGGTAAAACACTTATCGATCACATATGTACCAATAACCAGAAAGGTATTCTTCACTCAGGTGTTATCCAGAACGTAAAGAAACAACGGTTCGAATCGAGATACAAATGGATACGCAACGAAAAACACCTTGATCTCGAAAGCTATATGTCTGACTTCCAACGCTTATCGCTGAGTGTAGTCTAATAGCTTTGATGATTCCAAGGATCAAATAAGCACACTCAACTCTCTCATCACTGACTGCATTACTGAACATGCGCCGATGCCAACAACCAACAACAGTCAGTACGTAATGACTACATTGCAGCTAAACGTTAACTGAAAAGAACTACCAAGGAAGTGAAAGGGAGCTTTATACGAAAAGCGCTCTCAAGCATCCAACCAAAAGTTGTCTGGGAAACTGTTCGTAATCTCTTCAAAGACACTCGCCAGAAAATCAAACATAAACCCGCTGACTTAAATGAACATTTCTGTACCTTGGCATCTGAAAAAGCAAACGAACAAACGATGGACTCAGTATTTATTGATAACCTTCCAATTAACAACGGAGATGAGCCTTTTAAATTAGAACATACCACCTATAACGAAGTCAAAACGCTCATATCCGGACGAAAGAGTGACTGTTCAACCGGACATGATAACATTCCGGTCAGGTACATTAAACCTGTAAGCGACCTAATTTCGTCACCGCTGGTACATATCATTAACAACTGCATCGACAAATGCGTTTTTCCAGATACTTGGAAAACTGGCAGGATTTTCCCAATTCCAAAGATTGACAGTCCGAAGACTCCAGTTGACTATAGACCAATCTCTGTGTTACCTATATTCTCTAAAATCTACGAAAGGGTCATCTTAAAACAGCTGCGCAACTTTTTAAAATCTTAAGGGCTGTATGAATCTACACAATCCGGCTTTCGTAAAGGCCATTCAATAACTACAATCCTGACGAAACTACGTGATGACATAAGGAAAGCAATGAACAAAAGTGAAGTTACCATCATGCTAATGATAGACTATTCAAAAGCGTTCGACACGGTTGATCATCGCATACTGTTAAACAAGCGGTGTCAGCTGAACTTCTCCAAAAGCTCTCTAAGAACGATCTTGAGTTACTTAACCAGGAGAAAGCAATTCGTGCAAGTAGACGATGAAGCATCAGATTCGCTGCCAATAGTATTTGGTGTACCACAGGGAAGTATACTATGTCCTGTATATTTTAATCTTTATGTACAGGATCTGCAAAACAGCATCAAGTCACCTTCCATTCAATACGCAGACGATACAACTTTGTATACAAACTCCAAAGTAAAAGACATCAAGGCTAACTCGAAGAAACTACAAGAAGACCTTGAACGTCTACAAAGATGGTCACGTGACCAAACCTTCTTTTCAACAACACAAAGCCCAAGCTACTCGTTTTCTCGACATCTCAACTCAGTAAGATTCACAATCTGAATACAACGAAGGAAGCTGACATCTCATGTGGGGGATCAACAATCGAGGGATCAGAAACAACGAAAATCTTGGGTTTACACTTCGACGAAAACATGACCTGGAGTGTACATGTTACAGCTACCATCAAAGCAGTGCATGGCATCCTCCGATCGCTTCGTCTCGTTAAACGATTCACGCCTTTCAAATCAAGAAAACTACTCGCGCAAGGTTTACTACTATCCATACTGAACTATGGGAATGTCGTTTACGGTCACGATATACCTGAATATCTATTGAGTAGGCTACAAAAAGTACAAAACATTGTTGCTGCATATGTATTTGGCCGTTATTAACTACTACTCAAAAAGAAATCAGACTGGCAGTTTAGGCGCAGCAACGACAAATCACTCCACCACAAAGCACAGAAATATTGCACGGAGCTCAACAAGGAACGACAACATTTCACGACAATGACGAAACAACAACGGAAGACAAAAATCAAAACGGCAAAAGTGAAACTTACAGAACAAGAACTGAGCAACAAAGCACTACATGGACAATTCATGTGACTTCTGGACGAACCACAAATTGACAAACCAACGTCAAATCAATGGCTACGATCATTATCACTGAAACGAGCCAACCAAGTAGGTTCAGAAGAACGTCCATCACACGACCAACGACGACAGATGCCGATTTTGTCACGACGCATCGGAGACAATACATCACATCATCTCCGGCTGTACAACATTAGCGCAGACAAAATACTTGAGTCGACACGACAATGTATGTAAATACATCCATGACCTGGATTCAAAGATAATGCTACACAATGGTACTAACACCAACCAACGCAAGTAGCAGAGAACAGCAACGCCAAGATACTTTGGAACTTCTCCATCCAAACAGACCATGCATTACACTACAACAAACCAGACATCGTCGTGATCGAGAAGAATACGAACACACCATCAATCATTGACGTAGCGATCCCAAACGAGAGAAACTTAGCGAGAAAAAGGCTAGAGAAACTTCGGGCGTATAATAATTTGACATTCATTCGCGGAAAATGCGTTTCTGCTCGATCTTCCTAGATTCAGATGAAAATCTGATCTTGCTGTCGAAATAAAAACTTTATGGAACCTTGCCAAAATGAAAATTATCCCAGTAATCATTGGTGCAACAGTGGTTTCGACAAAGACATTGAAAAACTAGAACTACGAACACAGAAGTTTGACAAAAGAATTGCTCAAAAAATTACGTTATTAGGAACAACACATATAGTGCGAAGCTTTTTACTAATAGCTTGAATTGCGTACACTAAACTTAATTATTTTTCAATTTTGATCAAATTACAGAAATCGGTTTGCAATTTTTATAGACACAAATCTAACTCGTTGCACAAACGCTATGTTATCTTACCTAAATTATTTTACAACTCAATCTGAGTTCTTATATTAAATTTTTGTTTTTTCATTTTGTTGTTTTATATATGCTGATAAGGCGAGTCATTGAAAACATACCCTTGAACAACGAATCTTTTGTTTATTGTTTGTGTTTTTGATGACTCGCCCTGTACTCTTTATTAAATTTAAGTAGGAATCTTCATTATAATTGTACGAAACAATATTATACGGAAAATACATAATAATAATAATAATAATAATAATAATAATAATAATAATAATAATAATAATAATAATAATAATAATAATAATAATAATAATAATAATATATAACCGTATAAGAAAAAAAGTGTTCCATTTTTATGAATCAAACCTGGTAGAAAGCAGAATTAGTACGTCTTCTGAATTTAGTGTCAAAACGTGTAGTGTAAACCAACCGTGTGCGATTTTAGTCGAATTGTGCACTTTTAGCTAAAAGCATGAAATTTTGCACATTGCTTCTTCAGGCTACAAAATTCGATTTTAGTCCGGGACCCAAAAAAATTTGGATTTTTTGCTGACATAGGCACTTTTTTTGTCTAAAAAATCAATTTTGCCATAACTGGACATATCATACATCATTGGATCGGAAATTTTATGTAGATTCCAAAAAGGGCTATCTCGTGTCATAAAAATTAATGTACAAAGAGTTATTGATGCTCAAAGTGAGCACTATGACGTCATACACATAAAAAGTATCGAGTTAATCTCTTAGAAGTCGGTAAATTGGAAAGTAAATAACCTTAAGCAATGGTTATTTAAGATCCTAATAAAAATACTTAAACAGCTGTCATAAATAAAACTCAATGTTCGATTTAATCACGTTCACATTCTCCTCTGCATTTACAAAGTTCCGTGCAATAGAAATCAGATTTAACACATTTGCAACGTCCCTTACAACCTATTTCGGGATTACATGAACATTTAATCAGTTGTCTACAGGCAACAGTGGCATCAGGTAGGTCAGTCCAATGTGGGATGAAACTTCCATCGACAATTTTCCACCCCCATTCTTCCGGATGAGGTAGAACCTAATTAGCGATAATTGATTGGCCCCAAACATAACCAGCGATGTATGAGGATCGCAGAACATGCTTTGATAAAGCTGCGCTTGTTGGTGGAATGGAATCAATGGAACGTCCTTTGCAGAACAAATCTTTGCGACACTCGTTAGTGGTAAGGCAATTCGATTCGAATTACGAGCGGTTTCTGAGTTTGAAGATTTGATAATTCTCAAGAAAAATGAGCATTCAATTTACAACCACCATGAACACTCACCTACCTTTCAACAAAGATTCAATCAACACGTTGACAAGCTTTCGGCTGAAATAACACAACTGGGAAACCCTTTTACCTGTTCTGGTGACTCAACGGAACTTGTTCAATTGGGAACTAAAGATGTGATGGGCGAAGATGCTGCGAAAATTGTCTTGAGAATTGAGGAGCTTGGAAAGACACAGTATGAAGAATTCCGAAACACAAGGATTTTTACGAAAACAAGTGCGATCGACACACCCATAAAGAAGAACAACGTGTCAGTTTTCAAAACACCCTGCACGAAGGGGAAATCAAGCAAAGCCGAAACGAAAGAGTTAAAGATGCACATCAGACTGTTTTCCCAAATGTACATAGCAACACAAGTCAGAGGTGGAGATCTAGATGATTTCTATTGTCACGAGACACTCCCATACCCTCCTGCGTTATCAAAAAGTGGTCAAATGCGTTCAGGAAACAAATCTGATTTTGCAAAATGTGTTCATCCGTCAGAAGCCAAATCTACTACGCCTGTGGTGAACGCAGCCATTTTAGAGGGATCCGTGATTGTAAACATGACGAAGCCAAAGAAAAATCAGAATTTCAAAAATTATGCCGCAGAAAGTTTTTACCCACAGGTGGAAAAATACTACCGAGAATACCAATCGCAGCGAGTAGATGTGGTGTTTGACACTTACAAAAGTCTTAGCCTGAAAGCAACAACAAGAACGAAGCGAGGAAAAGGCATACGTAGAAAGGTACACGATGATTCGATTGCGCCCTCAAATTGGCATGGATTTCTTCGTTTGGATCAAAACAAAACGGAATTATTTGCCTACCTTTCGAAGGAGTTAATACTTAGCAGTGATCACCAAATAGTTTTAACGTGTGCCTATGCTACAAATTGCATCACCAATAGCGGTCAGATGACATCTTCATTTATTTCACCCTGCAACCACGAGGAGGCAGACACAAGGGTATTTTTACACGTTAATGATATGTCACTACAAGGCCATAGTAAGATCACAATCCGCACCGTGGATACAGATGTTCTGGTGATAGCAGTCTCCGTATTTGCTCGATTAAAAGAACAAATTGAAGAACTGTGGATCGATTTCGGAACGGGAAAACATCGTCAGTTCTTCCCAATACACGTCATTTTCGGCAATTTAGGGCAGTCAAAAGCTCTAGGACTTTCATTTTTCCATGCCTTCACAGGGTGTGATCAAGTATCGTATTTATCACAAGTTTCAAAGGGTTCAGCTTGGAAGACTTGGGATTTATTTGATGACATCACCCCTGTTTTTGAAAGGTTAAGCTGTCAACCATCGCATTTTGACGTGGAAGAATTGCTACCAATAATCGAAAGGTTTACAGTGCTACTGTACAACAGAACATCGAATTGCCTTACAACTAACGAGTGTCGCAAAGATTTGTTCTGCAAAGGACGTTCCATTGATTTCATTCCACCAACAAGCGCAGCTTTATCAAAGCATGTTCTGCGATCCTCATACATCGCTGGTTATGTTTGGGGCCAATCAATTATCGCTAATCAGGTTCTACCTCATCCGGAAGAATGGGGGTGGAAAATTGTCGATGGAAGTTTCATCCCACATTGGACTGACCTACCTGATGCCACTGTTGCCTGTAGACAACTGATTAAATGTTCATGTAATCCCGAAATAGGTTGTAAGGGACGTTGCAAATGTGTTAAATCTGATTTCTTTTGCACGGAACTTTGTAAATGCAGAGGAGAATGTGAACGTGATTAAATCGAACATTGAGTTTTATTTATGACAGCTGTTTAAGTATTTTTATTAGGATCTTAAATAACCATTGCTTAAGGTTATTTACTTTCCAATTTACCGACTTCTAAGAGATTAACTCGATACTTTTTATGTGTATGACGTCATAGTGCTCACTTTGAGCATCAATAACTCTTTGTACATTAATTTTTATGACACGAAATAGCCCTTTTTGGAATCTACATAAAATTTCCGATCCAATGATGTATGATATGTCCAGTTATGGCAAAATTGATTTTTTAGGCAAAAAAAGTGCCTATGTCAGCAAAAAATCCAAATTTTTTTTGGGTCCCGGACTAAAATCGAATTTTGTAGCCTGAAGAAGCAATGTGCAAAATTTCATGCTTTTAGCTAAAAGTGCACAATTATATCACCATTGGTTTACACTAGTGTATTAAAAACACTACATTAAAGAAACCTTTAAGGGCTTATATCGTGTCACCGATTGTATCCAAATATCATGTGTGCGCTGTTCGTGTTTTGTGGGAAGCTGGTTATTCATTGAGAAGTATCTGGGCGCAAAGACAGAAAATTAACTCAATTTTGATTGACCAAAATAATGTGGTAGCCTTCATTTCATGTTTTACTGCTATCCAGCGCAAACCTACAAAAAGAAAAGCTGAGGTATTGGAGAGGTCGTCGGAAGTTGACGATAGTGAATCGTTGGCTGGTCTAACGCAAGAAGTTCTTAGTGACGGTGAACATGAGAATATTCCTGACAGTAAAGGAGAAGGAAACGTCAAGGAGCCAGGATTGTCCTTCTGGATAGCTCTTGATTGGCCAGAATGTAGCTTGTCTTCTTACGAAGATATACTTGCTAAATTGTTCATGGGGTCTGGCCTTGAACTTCAAAGCTGCAAGATTGTGAAAGGAAGAGGTAAAAGTTTCCTTAGTTTTAGCTGTCACGTTTTCAATTCAATATTTTCTTATCATATATATTTTGAAATTTGACTTATAGGCTGCAAAACATCATTGGATGCATATGCTGCTTCATTGTTTGTTGTTTTAAAAAACTGGAACTCACTAAAAGCATCTGAACTTATTCAGTTATCCCAAAAAGAAATTATCAGAGAAGAAGCAGGGAAATCCGGATTTCCAATTGCAAATGTTAATTTGCATGACGAAGTGCTTTCGTCTGGAAAACCTGCAGAAATTGTGCTTTGCAAGAGCCTGGACATGGAAACGAGGGAAAATCTGATTGAAGGCGTAAACAAGATCCAGTTTTCTATCCAGTTGTCATTAAAGAATCTTGCAGACAATGGTAACATGTTATTAAAATGTTTTCATCTTAAATTCCTTAATTAGTCCTATTTATCTAATCTTTCCTTTTTTGTTTACACATATTTAGATGCATATCCAGTTTCTATAAAGCAAACAAAGCCAACATCAAAGATTTGCCAAGCTGTAGATTTACTTAAGAGAATAATGGCTGACAATGGATATAGTTTGAGTGATGGATGTGTTTATAAGAAGATCGATTAATCAGCATATACGTATGTTTATTGTAGTCCTGTGAAGCAGTATCTATTATATTTGCTTGGCAATTGTCAGCAATTAATGCTGCAATGGAGCTTCTTGGTATCCAACCTTGATGATAAGGTGTTCAAGGTATATGAAATGCGCAAAACCGTGGGTTGGAGTGGATCCGATTCTCTGTATAACGCTTGGCTATACATGAACGGTTATGAAAGGAAGGCCTTCCGAAAAAGTGTATTCAAACACAGATTTCCAGATTGGGAAACAAGAATTAAAGCACTTGAAAACGTAGAACCAGAAAATGATGCTTTGCTGGAAACAGAGAGTCAGCCAAACGATAATGACAATGACGTCGATATATTCGTGCCAATTGAAAATTCTCAGGAATGTATCTTGGAAAGAAAGCCTTTTGTTACTCGTTTAATTCCAACATATACAATTGTTATTAGTGATGATGAAAATGAAAAGGAAGACGTCAAACCATTTAAAAGGTTTCAAGCTAATAAAATACAAGATCAAATTGTAATAAGTGACGATGAAATATAGAATAGCAAAAAGTTTCTCATCCATTCCTGTTCCCGGCTACAGAGCCTAAAACGCAGAATATATCTGTAACCAATACAAACAATAGGAAATAACGAAGACACAGATTTTTTAACAAATTCTTGTTCCTTACATAAGCGTTCTTATCCCCCCTTATTCCCCCTTGTCCCCTCTTGTTTCCCCTTATTCCCTATGTCCTAAAGAAAAACAAATCGTCTTAAGTCCGACTCAAACCAGACTTAAAAAAGTATGAGCACTTAAATATTCTAGTTCCTTACATAAGCGTTCTTATCCCCCCTTATTTCTCTTGTCCCTTCTTGTTTCCCCTTATTCCCTATCTTCTAAAGAAAAACATATCGTCTCAAGTCCGACTCAAACCAGACTTAAAAAAGTATGAGCACTTAAATATTCTAGTTCCTTACATAAGCGTTCTTATCCCCCCTTATTCCCCCTTGTCCCCTCTTGTTTCCACTTATTCCCTATCTTCTAAAGAAAAAGATATCGTCTCAAGTCCGACTTGTACCAGACTTAAAAACGTACGAGCACTTAAATATTCTTGTTCCTTACATAAGCGTTCTTATCCCCCCTTACTCCCCCTTGTCCTCTCTTGTTTCCCCTTATTCCCTATCTTGTAAAGAAAAAGATATCGTCTCAAGTCCGACACATACCAGACTTAAAAAAGTATGAGCACTTAAATATTCTTGTTCCTTCGTATGAGCACTTAAATATTCTATATATTCCATCTTTTTATCTACAAAGTGGGAATAAGGGGGGACAAGAGGGGACAAGGGCGAATAAGGGGGGATAAGAACGCTTATGTAAGGAACTAGAATATTTAAGTGCTCATACTTGTTTAAGTCTGGTATGAGTCGGACTTGAAACGATATCTTTTTCTTTAGGACATAGGGAATAAGGGGAAACAAGAGGGGACAAGGGGGAATAAGGGGGGATAAGAACGCTTATGTAAGGAACTAGAATATTTAAGTGCTCATACTTTGGTAAGTCTGGTATGAGTCGGACATGAAATGATATCTTTTTCTTTAGGACATAAGGAATAGGGGGAGACAAGAGGGAACAAGGGGGGATAAGGGGTAATAAGGAGGCTTAAGTAGGGAATAAAAATATTTAAGTGCTTATACTTGCTTAAGTCTGCTATAGGTTGGACTTGAGACGATATCTTTTTCTTTAGAACATAGGGAATAAGGGTTGACAAGAGGGAACAAGATGTTATAAGGGGTGTTAAGAACACTGATGTGGGGAACAAGAATATTTTATTGTTTGTTCTTGCTTAAGTCCTGGTATGTAGAACTTGAGACGATATCTTTTTCTTTAGGACATAGGGGATAAGGGTAGACAAGAGGAGACACGAGGTTATAGGGGGTGATAAGAACACTGATGTGGGGGAACAAGTATATTTTATTGTTTGTTCTTGCTTAAGTCTTCGTATGTAAGACTTGAGACGATATCTTTTTCTTTAGGACATAGGGGATAAGAGGAGACAACGCATCAGAAACAACCCTTCTTGCGTAAGAAGCAGGTGAGAAGAAACTTAGCCAATTGTCCTGATGATAGCATGATTTTAATTGACAATCAATCTTGGATTCAACATTAGATATTGCAACGGGAATACAAAGAACATCACCATTCTGTTAAGTTATATATTTATTTATTACTGTTTTTTTACATTTGTTTGGTTCTCTGTTGACGGTTACAATATATTTTGTATCTTTGTGTAAGAGTAACGTTTGATTCTTTTTCTTCTTAACAGTAACAGCTTCGCCATTAGACCTTCTTGTTTTGTAATCTTTGCAAATTTAAACAATGTATCAGGTTTCAACTTGTGAGTTGCAAAGATAGCTTTCAAACAGTCTTTTTCGTGGTCATTGAGATGGTGCTTTGAAATGATATCGCCACATTTTGTAAAGGTACCTTTCTTGAATTTAAAATACATCTTCACTGTAGTTGAAGAAAGAGTAAAAGAAGGCAATTTCTGTAAACGGTGCATTGATATACTTGATTATTAATACCTTATTTGGATAAATTTGTCCCATCTGACACACAAGGTGTGATTTTATATCATATTTATAGTTTTTGCTCTGATCATCAAAGTACTCGGTTTACGTGAAGGATGAAAGCTATATTCCGGATCTCGTAAAATCGTTGTCCATTTTCCAGGGCCATATTTCTTGATACCATATGACAAAAAAGAATCTTCATTAGTCGAAAACGAAACCTTGCCCTGTCGTTTGGAGCTTTATCCTTAGTTGTTTCTGAAACAGATAATTTCTTGTTTAACGCCACGTCAGGGAGAGCATTCACTCGTTCACCCTCTCAGTCGATACCACTTTTGTTGAATTCGTTAGACGCCGATATCGTAAAATGATCGTTAAAATGATCGTTTTCCTTTTCCATGGTTACTAGCTTTTGCATACACTGTTGTCCTTGACGTGCTACTTCGGCTGATTGAAGTTTTTGATAATGTATTCTAGCTACGTGTGACGTATGCTTTTGATCACGTGATAAAGCAGCTTGCTCACGTTCATTAAGTTTAGCCATGCTCTCCGTTTCGATAATCTGCCTATATCGTGTCGGGTTTATGTACTTTCCGATAGCCTGGTAAACAATTCTTCCAAAAATATCACTTAATTGTTTCAACTGGGTCCCATTCTTTGTTATTAAAAGATAGTCACAAATGGAATCAAGTCTAGTCCGAATACAAGCTATATATCCATTCAAAATATCAACAACTCTTTTTGAAATAATGAGAGTGTCAAATCCATATTTATAATTTGTCTTGAATTTAGTTTGATCGATAATACCACCTTCGTTTCCAACCCCACGTACCATTGTAACGGTTAAATACTGGTATGTCATTGGTCGACTTGCTTTCACCATTAGGAACAATACAGCTACGACAAACGAAGTGCAAAACGACAAATCGTGAGCTGGAATGACTGCAGTCGCATTACTGGCGTTAATCAATATCTGTGAAAATTTTTCCGCATGAAAAGGAACAACACTTTGTAGATGTTCAAGACTAGCCCAACAATTAATAGTCGTAAGGTATTCCATGCTCAGTACACACTCCATTCAATCCTCATTTGCTTTGCTAAGCACTTTTTTACCCTGTCTAAGTAAATTTCAGCTGCAATGAACACAGGGATATTCTCACTTTTAATGGCATTACTCCTTCTATAGTCAAGTGTATGAGAAATAGCGTTCATATAACCAATAATTCCAGAACGACCAAGTTTCCAAGTGTTCTTTAAGTAATCCACAAAGTCGGAAAGCATTGTAACAGATCCAATACAATAGTCGATAACACACTCTGGTACATCCCAGAGAATAGATACGTCATCACAACAGAATTTGGCATTTTAAGAGTTTGGCTGTTATTTGTTCTGCTTGGCATAAACTTTTACCTCCTCCACCTGGACTTTGTAGCCATTTTGAAAATAATCTGCCAACGGTGCATGTTTTTATAAACATCGGCATTAAAGTAGTGTAGGATCGTTTTCGTTTTTCTTGAGTGGATAGACAAGTTGCCAATTCAGGAAATACAGTATTAAAGTCAGGCTTATCGTCAAAAAAATAAAACCACCCATGTTTCGTGAAAACGTGCTTCCTGCATCCCCTTTGTGTCTTAAAACATTCACTTTCACATGTCACAACTGGACATACGTAAACACCATCGCTATTGGGTTTCAAACTTAATCTTTTTGGTTTCTTGTCATTTGCAACCGCAATTTGCCACTTCTTTTTTGATAAAATACGTTTTTTCAACATCTCTCTCGAACACTGATTTAAATGATTAATGCGATCCTCTTTATGCAAGATTTTAATGATAACACACGTCACTTTTACCCAATCCGAACTTACATTTTTAATTGCAAGCGTGCGGGCAATGACAGACCGAAATAAATAGGTCTGTAAAAATTGATTTAGGGTTTTCCACTAACATTCGGCATTATACACGCATGTGTTGTTTTAACAACAAATGTATTAAAGGGATCATATTGACTAACAAACTACGGAACAAAGATGTCTTTTATAATTTGTTGAATTTCAGTGGAAAACAGAACAGTAAAGACCGTTAACGACATAAAATATCGGTCTTACAAAGACTCTTTTCTCTTTCAACAGATGATTATAAATTCATTAACCTTAAATGTCCCAAGTGTCCCTCAAAATCTGTTCCTTTTTCTTCAAAAGGAACTATTGTAAAAAGGAACACGTGCAAATAACATAAATTTACACTCCAATGCTTTTAAATTTTATTTTTACAAAGGAACAAAAAATTTATGATACGTTATATAATAATAATAATAATAATAATAATAATAATAATAATAATAATAATAATAATAATAATAATAATAATAATAATAATAATAATAATAATAATAATAATAATAATAATAATAATAATAATAATAATGAAAATAAAAATGATACAAGACAAGCTAGAAACCAAGAACAACATCTGGGTGAAGTTATACGTGATAACACCGAACCGTCTTCCGGAATTGAAGGAACACATCGGGCAGAAAACAACAGGCGGAGAACGTAATGGACAAAAGAAATGAACACTCATACTGCTGATCGATAAAATGGTGCTTGACAACGCAAAAGAAAGAAAACGAAACTTATCAACCGCATGGATTGCCTATCAATCAGCATTCGATTCCATCCCTCATGACTGGCTTTTCAAGTCCCTCCAAATGCATAAATTCCCTGTCAAGATCATCCGACTTTTCGAAACCCTGATGTCAAAATAGAAATCAAGCTAACGCTAACTACTAACGACCAACGTATAGAAACCGAAACCATCAACATCAATACCGGTATATTCCAAGGTGATTGCCCATCAGGACTGCCATTATCCTGGCTTCTCAAACGCTCAACAATTGGTTACGCAATGGGACCAATAAACGCACGCAAGACCATAAGCCATCTCATGTTTATGGACGATATAAAACTATATGTCAACAGCAACAACCAACTAGAAAGTTTGTTGGAAATAGTTTCACGATTCAGTGCTGATATCAAGATGAAATTTGGCCTAGAAAAATGCAACACAATCACAATAAAAAAAGGAAAGATTACCACCACAAATGACATAACACTATCTAACGCAGAAACCATCAAAGAGTTGGATAACACAGGCGTATACAAATACCTGGGGATGATACAATCAATCGAGACCAAAACGAAACAAATTAAAAAAAGAAATTAAAGATCGAATTCTTCTTAAAAAGATCATGAAAACAAGCCTCAACAGCAAAAACACCATCAGCGCTATCAACACGTATGCAACACCTGCAGTCACTTACGGGTTCAATGTGTTAGACTGGTCAATTACGGATTTAGAAGAAATTGATAGAGAAACGAGAAATGTGTTGAGAGCAAACCACATGCTCCACGAAAACAGTAATATTGAACGTTTTTATCTCCCACGATTAGCAGGTGGACGCGGTCTACAAAACATCACTGACCTGTTTAAAAGTCAAACAATTATGTACAGCAACTATCTGATAAACACAGAAGATGAACTACTCAACCTTGCTTCAACCTGGCAGACAAACCGTGGTAAAAAGTCAATACATAGAACGGCGAATGAATATATGCAGCAGTTGGAAAAAGAAACGATCAATAAACCCAAAGATGAATCAATCGTTGCAAGATGGCGTCAACATGTGCGGACGTGTCTCGAACTCTCATAGTTTTTGTGATATCTCTGTTTCTGTTTAATGTGATTTTAGTGGAATTTGTGAAAAATCGATCAGAAGAAATCAACATAACTCTGGAATATGTATTGTTTGTAATGAATTGTTTTACTCAAGCTGTTTGATCGATGTTTATGATGGGAATCGAGAGCTATTATATTGTCAACAGTGTAAACCGAACGATCCTGAAGTTATTAAATTTTTCAACGATGAGGCTGTACAAACTTTCTTGAACAGTAAGGGGATGAAAATCCTTCACCAAAATATAAATGGAATCGAGAAAAAGTTCGATTATCTCAAGTTATTTCTTAGTGAAAACATATACACTTGTTTGGATTCTCAGAGACACACAAGAACCACAACTGTCTCAGATGCAGAGTTGATTCGTTGGAAAGAAAAGAGCGTTGCAAAGAAAAGAACGTTGTAGAGGCCGAAGTGGTGGAATTTCACTTTATGTAAGGGATGATTTAAAATACCGAAGAAGAACCGACGAAATCTTTATCAAAAATTCCAAATCTCTACTTGTTTGCTCTGCTTATAAACCCCCTGACAGCTCAAAGTACTACAACAGAAACTTTCCGACTAAACTTGACAACATGATATCGATTATTAACACCGAGAATAAAGAAATCATTATCGCCGTTGATTTGAATTGTAATTACGCAATCCCGAATGATCATGTCGAAATAAAAGACATCATAAAGAGTTATGGTTTGACTCATTTGATAAAAGTACCAACTCGAATAGCGAGACAAAGCCAAACGATTATTGATATTATATTTACAATTGATAAATCAATTGTTTCAAAAACATTAAATCACACAAACTCCTTGAGTCCTTGAACATTATCGGTATAACAAGAAAATTGAATTGTCAAAAATATGCTCCGAGAACAATCAAAGTACGCGATTACTCAAAATACAATGCAGAAAGTTTTAAAAATTAACTTCGTCAAACACCATGGGAAAATTGTTTATCAGAACAAAACTTTGATGACTCATGGAATCTCTTCAAATTTTATCTCACCAATATTATCAACAAACACTGTTCACCTACGGAGAGAAAAGTTCGTGGTAAAGAAAGTCTATGGCTTACTCTAGAAATAAAGAACTCAATGCATACAAGAGATTATCACTTGCGTTGCTTTAAATGTACGAAAAGTGCAGATGACTGGGTAAGCTACAAACGCTTTCGAAATGCCGTTAACAACAAGGTTCGTGTGGCAAAAGCCAACCATATTTGAGACTCGTTACGCGACTCATCCGATACACCGTCTACATTTTGGAATGTAGAGTCATATCAAGAAGTGTTATCAAACAAAAGAATCCAAACTTTTAAGTAAGACTATCAACATCAATGTTACACCAAAAACATCAAGGTCTGATATTTCAAATGCATTCCTGTCGATTCTTCACCACAGTCGGATCCAGTTTGATGCAATGGAACTTCCTTAATCACACCTGGCGACCTTTCAATCATTTCAGATATTTACGATTGATCAATCCAAACAATGCTGTTTTCGTTTTTCGAAACGTGAATGTAGATGAAGTGAGAAAATTACTATTACAAGTGAAATCTGCAAAATCAGCTGGTATCGATGGTATTCCGGCTAAACTTGTGAGAGATGCAGCTCATGCAACGCGCCACGTTTCCAAATTGTGAAAAAATTGCTAAAGTATCACCTCTTTTCAAATCTGGTGATCGTACCAACTTCGATAACTATCGTCCAATATCTGTATTGAATATCTTATCAAAAACGATCGAACAAGCAGCCTATCATCAACTTATGGACGAATCTTGAACGAAACTCCTTACTCTCGAGTCAACAGTTCGGTTTTCGACGAAACAAGTCAACAAGTGCAGCAGTTACCATACTCATGGACAGTATCCGTAAAAATATGGATCAAAGCTTATCAACAGGTTGTCTTTTCTTGGACCTCCGAAAAGCTTTCGATACCGTGAACCACGCTTGTTTATTGCAGAAACTACCATATTATGGCGTTGCTGGAAAGGAAGCACAATGGGTTGCAAGCTACCTATTTCATAGAAAACAGGTGGTGCTATTTGATGGTGTTAGCTCAAATGTTGAGTCGATAACGCACGGTGTTCCGCAAGGGTCCATTCTAGGACCCCTTCTGTTTACCGTTTTTATTAACGACTTACCAAATCAATTCAAGCACTGTAATATCTTACTATACGCTGACGATACCGTAATCTATTGTAGTGACAAGTATCTAACAAATATCGAATATCGTATCAATTCTGATGCAAATGCTATTTCTAAATGGATTGAGGAAAATTGTCTTTTTTTTAATCCTAAAAAAGGGAAGACTGAGTTTGTTGTCTATTCGTCTCGTAAACCCAATCAACCTGAACCGACGATAGAAATTGACAATCACATCATTCATCAACCGAGTTCCTACGAATATTTGGGTGTCACGTTAGATAACCATCTCAACATGGTCGACCATTTTCGTAAGGTGCAGAAACGTATCCGATCTCGTATCAACTTGCTTCGAAAAATTCGTCACAAGATATCATCAACAGTAGCTAAGACGATTTTTACCTCAATGATCCATCCACTATTCTTTTATTGCAATCACGCTTTCTCAAGCATGAATCAAACGTGGTTGACCAAGTTTGAATCACTACTTAACAGAGCTAAGCTTGTGATAAATAGCACGAAAAGTAGAAAATGGCCAAGTATTAACACTCAGAGAAAACGGAAAGTTATGCTAGATGTGTTTAACTATTTGAGGGTACAAGGTCCTATTGGAAATTATGAGTGTATTTCACACAAATATGAAACTCGAAATGAATATTTACTTAGGATTCCAAAAGTCAGTAGGGAGGCTGATCGCAAACTGTCGCACTTTGTTGGTGCTTTAGCTCTCAACCAGCTTCCTTTACAGGCCAGGAAGGAACAAAGTTTGATAAAATTTAAAAATATGCTGCGTAGCATTTATTTTGATTAAAATCTTTAATGTCTGTTTTGACTGGTACATGCTAATTTCGCTAATTTCGGTAGTCCTGTTACTCAAATTTCGTGATAATTTTACTGTTTCTATAGTTGTTATTTTTATTTCCCTTTGTTTATACAGGTCCTTTATTGATACCAGTATTTGTATTTACAACCTGTTTAAATATGAAAGATAATAATAATAATAATAATAATAATAATAATAATAATAATAATAATAATAATAATAATAATAATAATAATAATAATAATAATAATAATAATAATAATAATAATAATGAAATTAAGAAAACGATCAAAACAAACAGAATAAAGATACGGAAAACGACCATAGAAAGCAAGAAAACGCACGGGCAATACCAGCAGACCCTTTATCAACCACATGTAGATAAGCGATCTCTGTTAGCATGGATGAGATCCTCGACTTTAAAATGAGCAACGGAATCAACGATGTGCCATACAAGAATAAGCGATTACCACCAATTACATAAAAACGCATATACACAAGACCAGAAACGACGATACCTGCCGAGCATGTAAAAGGGGAAAGGAGAACCGGATGTCCGGATGTCCGACACTGGCTCCAACCAAGTATATTGAAAGACACGATAGAACTGAAAGAGGTGTGGAACGTTAGAGAGGTGAAAATAACTCCGATAGTGATAGGTGCGACTGGAATAATTCACGAGAACTTTGAAAAATTGATAATGGAAAAACTGGGGATCAATGTTGATGTAAGAGAAGCCCAGAAAATTATATTATTAGGAACAAGTAATATTACTAGATATTTCTTTTCCATACACTCATCTTTGTATATGCGTCGTGGATTTCTTTCTTGAAAATATTGAAATTGCGTGGCATTGAATCGTTGTTATTCGGAGGCATTACTTCATTGATGTTGTCGCTTAGGAGTTTGCAAGACACTTTGACATATTCATTTACATGTATAATATAAGAGATTGTTTCCGTTTTGAAGAAATGAAGTGTCAGCGTTGTCGTTTTGTGGATGAGTTTGCTGTACCAATGACATGTCGAATTCAGGTTTCCTTGTGAAACAATAACGAATGTCTCAAAATAAACTCAGGAACAGATAGTTAACACGTTTCGGCCGTATCCAGAACAAAATTTATGTGCTTTAACGCACTTGCTCAGAGAAACAGCCTCACAATTGTTTCAGTTTCGGTTTCTTGTTTACATTTGCATCCGCCATCTTTGAAGACCGTTAAGTTCATTAAGTACTTAACAGAATGCAATCCAAATCATCAGGTTTCGAGAGTTGGGCAGTTTATGATGGCAATATTGGCAGCACGTGAAGTATATTCGTGAGAAATGTCAATCACAAATGTATCCGAAATAGCAGATGGCAAATTTGATGTATAAAGGCCATGTATTAGTAAGACATTGTAATAAATTAATTGTAATAGAGCATAGCTTACTAAATACATTTGGTTGGTCAAACTAGATGGAATGAACTGAGAGCAGGGTGTCCATGTCGACCTTGTGCAGCTTCTGCTGTTGAGAAGTTTTAGGCATGCTGATGAGCCCTGATATATAGGGCGAAACAGTCTATTGAAATGAGTTTCGATAAAACGCCATCATGTTTTTTGTTGTGCATCAAGTTCTACCTGGCTCAACAAAAGAAGTCAGTGTCATAAAGCGGGATTTCCACACAAAATAATGCGTTCAAAAAATGTGTTCATATTTTTTTAAAGAATATTCATGCAAAACTTTTAGTCTTTTAATGTTAGTAGTTTGGTTGGTTACCTTTTTTAGTGATACGCGTATTGCAAAAAAAGTTGAATCGAATTCAACTTTATTTTTTGGTATGCGAAGAGAATTATTTCCAAATTACAATTAATGTGCATGCTCAATGATCGGTACGTGCTGATACACGTATTATTTTTTGAAGTGGAAATCCCGCTTAAGTGGAGTAGTTTCGTTTTCTCACAGCACCACACGCTGAGCCACACCGTATACATTTCCTTGTACATATTTTCAACAAATACCACTAACTGCCAGAAAATCCCTGCCATATTCTGTTTAAACTTAGACACGTTGCGGATAGATCTCATTCCATAACGGTTTTCATATCGGATAAGCGTTCCGTCCATACGAGGACCAGGTTATCCACTATGAGAAACGGAATGATTCTGGTCCGAGGCCAAAAGTGAAGTGATATCACTCCGATAGGATTAACTGCAACGTGTGAACAGAATAATACGTATCAGAAGAACACGTGAACAGATGTATTGTTTAATATTCATATTTACATTATTTATTACGTTCATCATGATAACTCGAACATAAATTACAGATAATATTTGTCTTTGTTTTGGGTTAGCAAGTCAAGAGGAAAATAGATTCCGAATACGTGTGAACGATATAATTCGATACAACAGACAACATATGTGAATATCACGTTCCGAAATGAAACTATTCCAGAATGAAATGTATCAGCAACGTGTAGACATGGTCTTATATACATCTATGTTTACATTCGAAACTAAAATAATTAGCGGAAAGAGGCCATGGAGCCTGAAGGTCAGCACGGTGGGCATACCAGAAAAGTGGTACACAGGATTCTTTTCCAAGGACCATATATACCTAGAGCAGTTCATATAATATTCCTGCAAAAAAATAAGTTTTCTCGTGTACATACGATATTGCTTTATTCAACTTCTGGCCAAAGGCACTATTTATGGCACATTTAAAAATCGGATCCAGATGGGACCCGGACCCTGGATATTTAGACCGGACCCTATCTATTATTTTTTTTACCTAACTTCGTGAAAAATGCTTCTTTTGGCATGAAATTTGGTATATAGACTAAATAAAGCATGCTTGTTTCCAATTTGATTTGATTTTTAGAATTTCGACCCCCAAAATACCCTTTTTGTGTCCTTTTGGTCCAAAAATGAAAAATACCCCCTTTACCATAAAATTTGGTGTGTAGAGTAAAGCATGCTGATGTCATTATTGACATCTGTTTAGAGAATTAAATTTGATTTATTCTCTTATGTAACCTGGAGTCGGTGTTATATGATCAGCAATATAATTTCAAGCCTCGTCACTATATTTAAGTTGGAACAATTTAAAAGCTGAACTCTATAGAATAACCAGAAATTTGGAGTAATGACAAAAAATGACAATAAAATCTGATGACACCAATGATGAAGTGGTCAAGTTATGATGAATGAGCCTGTTCTGTCTCAATGTTCTGATGTGTTCTGAGAAAGAAAACAATTCCTTACAGATCACATTTACAATAACGCAATAGTTTAGGCAGTTCCCTGAAAAATCTAAATCTCTAAATCCGAAAACAAATCAGTTGGCGAGTCAGTAAAATCTTGAATTAATAATTTTGAGCCAACAGTTTTATCGTAACATTTGTTACTTCAATATACATTGCGACTTAATTTAATTCTTGATTCCTAAAAAAAATAGAGAAAATGAACTCAGAAGTTCAGCTAAATATGCACAGCTCAAACTCTGACGGCGTCCGTGCAACTGCTAAAAACCGGCCCATCGAGTCAATTTAGAAGAGACAATATGATGGATTATCAGTAAGCTTCAAATAATTGTGCAATCCAATACAAGCCAATGTGTACCTTTCTGCATTCTCCACGAGGCCTTGATAGGCTTTGAGAAAATCCTCCAACGAGCCACCAGTATTCCAAAATCATTTTCGATCACTCGACGCGCGCAAGATAATCGGTAGTTGAAGACTCGTTGTTGTTCATCCAACTTGCCCGGAAAAAGTCTCATTAACCATGTCTTCAATGGAAATATTTCGTCTCCAACTAAGTAATATGGTAATGGGTCAAAGTCGCAACCTTCGCATGTTTCCGCTTCAGGAATTTGTATCGAGTTGGCTTCAAATCCCTCGTAAATTTTCCTTTTTAACAGAACCCCACTGTCGTTATTACTGCCATACTGACTAACATCTATCAACGTGAAACAATAGCGGGCATCACATATTGCTAAAAGTACCAAGCTAAAAAACCCTTTGTAATTGTGGTATAGCGTGCTTGTGCTTTTAGGGCATTCAATTCGAATGTGTTTTCCATCGATAGCTCCAATGACATGGTTTAAGTTCCAAAGTTCTTCAAATTCTTCAGCGAGCATATTCCATTCTTGACTTGACGATGGATGAGCCACGTATGTAGGAAATGAAATTTGTCTTAATGCGTCACAAGTTTCAGAAATTATCTTTGATACTGTAGCTTTACCCATTCGGAAAAGAAAGGTTAACGAAATTTGAGATTCACCGGTAGCCAGAAAACGTAAGGTCAAAGCTAGTCGTTCAGCAGGAGAAATAGCTTCTCTGAAGTTGGCGTTCTTCTTTGTGATGAGTGGGGAAACAAGCCCAAGCAAATGATCAAATCGTTCGGGAGACATTCTCAAAAATCGTTGTTGAAGAATATAGTTTTAATCCTTCAGTTTGTACTTCTTTTCATAATGTTTACATACATTATAGTAAAACGCTTACCTGAAATGATTCTCTCTGTCAACCAAACGTAACTCCGCCAAAATTTGTTTGTTAGCACCTTTGTTTTCCCTATGCTTGAAAATTTCCCGTACCCAAAATCGTCGTCTTTTTTGTTTTTGTTTTCTTTTAATTCTTTTTCTTAAAACCATAAAAAATAATGCTCGAAACAATTTTCTTCTTGTCTTGCTACCAGCCATGTTTGCTTTACTTTCAGAACAATTTTCTCATTCTGTCAAAAAGTTTAAAAGGGATGAAAAAATAAACCACCAGTGGGAACACATCGGCGATAAGTGTTAGGCGATGAGCTGACGAATCATATGAGCGACGAGCGATGAGACTCATCGCCGCAATGGGAACCAAGCTTAAGAAGGTTTTATCACCAACTATCAGCCGGAAAACTATTGACATTTGGAAAGCTTGTTATGGAATACAATGGAGCAGATTAAAAATGATAATAATGTAAAGGACAGAAGACAAATGTTCAACGTGGATTTAGTATTGCGAACTTTGTGTTTGTGAAGATATATCCTACACAGTTGAAACTTTCTAACGATAAAAATTCCTCTTTTTTACATGATTTCGTTGTTCCGAAGTTACATCTAGAAGGCATTGTAAAAACATTTTTTGTGGGAATTTATTTTCCCTAAAATTCACAAATTTTAGTGCATTAAATATTTGTCTTCTGGGTAAATGATTGTCACCCTGCAAAAGAAGCAGCAATTTCTGGAGCTTCTATGAAGATATCAGTTGCAAATTCGTCAGATTCTGACAACGGGTCAACATTTTTCTGCAGGTGCTGAAATATTTCTACGGAGCCATCAAAGTCAATAACTACAAGATTCTATAGCTTCTAGTCATTTTCTTCTGTGGGAAAAGAGTGTTCCCAATCGATACTATACATATAGGAGACAAATTATCATTAGGACTTTGCGATGGGCAATATGATAACAAACCTGCAGTCCATAATTGCCGAGGTGTTTTATTTGAAACAGTGGGTGATAATCCCAACCATCCACAATAATGTGTAAATGATGATTTATTCTTCGGGTAAATACATAGAGTATCACTGGTTAATGATAGATGTTGCTGATCTCCAACAAATTCTATAACAAAGACAAATTCTAATAAATTATACTTTTGTTTTAATCTTAGTGTGAACCAGGTATGGAGTTGTTTAATCTTAGTGTGAACCAGGTATGGAGTTGTTAAATTGTTAAATTATCAAAGCGCTGCAAACAAAGCAAACGATAAAAAAACAAGGAACATTGATTATTCCTTTCTTGATACCTTTTCAACATATTTTACCTCTTTATATTTTTTTCTGGATACCTAAATACTGATAAATTAGTTAATTCTATGATTTTCCCCCAAACCATCAATAATACTTTTGATGCAAAAATAAATAAAAATATATTAAAGATAATGAACTGTTATAAAGGTGTTGAGAAAACTGAGTCAGCAGTTTTCTACAAGGGAATCTCCACGAGAGAACCAATCATTTGTTTACCTCGTTTGTTTACTATTTTGATATAAGCCAGTTGCTCGTTTCAGACCCATTTTTTAATGTTCAAGTGAGGGATTCTCACTGCTGACATCAGCACACTGCAACCCTTAGTTCAACTTAGACCAGTTCATTATCTTTAAGTATTGTTTGTGTATTAAAACTTTTAGCCAAAATTATTTTTATAGTGAATATCACACCTTACACACGTGTCTTGGAAAATTATGGATTAATGTTTCAGTTATTATCTAAGGCAGTGTGACCTCTGGAACACAATCGACGATCCAAGACGCGACGTCATGATCAACGCTCTTTGACCTAACTTCTAGTTAAATATTGATTATTCAAATGACTGTTTGATTGCTAATGTTCAAATGACTGTTTGATTGCAAATGACTGTTTGATTGCTAATGTTGAGTCGTTTGTTGCGAACTCGAGTCGTTGGCTGCTGATGTTGAGTCGTTGATTGAGAGGTCGAATCGTTGATACCGATATAACTTCATAGTAAAACAATCTACAATACTCACCTAGCGGTAAATTAAGGTTACTGTAAAGGAAAAAATTTCAAAATTTCAAAATTTCTGGTTTTTGAACATCTTCCTATAAATTTTAACATGCAATGATTGGAAAAAGTCTCTATTAGTGAAAAAAAGTGAATAAAGAAAAATAACAACAATTTTGCAGAGAGCTCATCTTATTACTCAACATAACAGCTTGAGAATTAACAGCGTCGATGCTGAGTACGTAGAGTGCTCGATAAATAAAATTTAGAGCGAATATATCAGTGGATTAAGTCAGAAAAACTTACACATTTATTTTACTAATACTCCGAGTTTGGTGTTTGTGTACGCACGGATTCTCTTGATGACAGACCATTTCAGTGTTGGCGTCACGTCATGTTTTTCTTTGATGTCCCAGACATGAGTAGTGAGGGTGGTGCTGTTGGCGTATTTTTGGTTGTTGATTGACTGTTTGTGACTATTGTATCTTGTCTTAAACTCCGTGAGGTCGATGTGAGGTTTTCCGTGATGCCGATGTAAACCATTTTAGGCAGATCCGGTGTAAAAACTTCACACTTATATATGACTGAGGATGTTCGAGAGTCACCGTTCAGTGGGCACTCGTATTTCTTTCGGCAGTTGCAAGGTAGTGTGCTTTGTTCAGGTGGTGGAGAAATTGATTTGTTGTGCGCTTTGATGATCTTTCCGACGTTTTTGGTGCAACTGTACCTTACTTTCAAGTTGTTTTTGTTAAAGAGTTTGTGGAGCTGATGGTTTTTTGGAAAATATTCTCTGATGAGTTTCATGAAGCATTTTGCCACGTTTGTTAGGACATCTTTGTAAAACGGCGGGTTAAACCAGATGATTTTTCGTTGGCGGTTGCGTCGTTTTGTCGGGTGTACCTGGTTGAACGACAGTGCTGGATTTTTGAAACCACTTTTCCTTAAAGCATCTTCGTACTCCTGTTGCGATGAGTTAAAAACGTCTTCGTTGCTGGAGTTTCTTGAAAGTCTATTGTTGATTGATTGCGGTAGTTGTTTTAAGATCTGATTTGGGTGGTTGGAAGAGACATTGATGTACATCAGTGAGTCGTTGGGGTTTTTGTAAGGTTGGTATGTTTCCCTATTCAAGTCAAGGGTGATATCGAGAAAGTCTACAATTTTCAGGTTGGCTGTAATGTCGATCTGGAAACCGACTTCCTTGAATTTTCTGGTGATGTCTTTTCTCTTTCTATCAGTTTTCGGTCCGGTTGAATTTCTCAGTATTGAGAGACCGTCATCTCGGTATAAACCAATGTCCTGTTTGGGATCACTTCAGACAGTTTGTGTAGGATGAACAAGCTCACAAATCTCAGCTCCATCATAACTCCCCATGGTGACATCGAAACACTCGTGCGTTGACTTTTTCTTCCATGTTGTGTTGTCAAAGAAGAGCAATGAGTTACGACAGTGGTAGATTGTGCGCATTTCTTTGTCGTTAATCGGTGTGATACCTTTGGAGAAGTTTAGTGCATTGTCGAGGATGTTCTTTGCTATCTTTAATGTCCATTTGGATGAAGGAACAGGATGGTTTGTTCTCTATCGTTTCGAACCAGCTGATGACATCGCCTGTGTTCTTCCATTGCTTGACTTGTAGGTGTTCCCGTATCTCGGGATTAATTCGATCGAGGATGTTTTTGCTCACTGCTCCAATTTCACTCTTGCACGGGTTGATGAGACGGCAGGGTAGTTTATCATGGAAATGTTCTTTATGGTCCTTCAGTGTGATGAACGCTGGAGCTCTGGCGAGGCACTCTGCACGTTTCTCAATGCTGTACGACTTTGCGACTTCAACATAATGTTTTGTTTCTACCCATTCCATTTTACACCTTTTCAAAAGCAAAAACATTTCAAGAATACCGATAAATAAAACACCTTTATTAAAACGTGTGAAAATCACGTTCTGAACGATGTTCACGCTTAATAATTATAAACTCTCTTTTCTTCTCAGAACAAAATTTATGTCAAAACTCTACCAATAAAGAGTTCTTGTCACACAACTAACCATGAAAATGAAAAAAGAGACATACCCACGCGATCATCTAACATAACTTAACATTCGCGTGTCAGCGTTTTTAAAATAATTATTTCGTTCAAAAATTATTATGCAATAAAGCACAATGGTTGAAGAAATTTATGCGTGTAAAGAAAAAATGAATAGATCTTTTGAACGACGGAATTATTTAAGAAACAGTGAGACCCAATTTAGTTTAAAGTACCGACATCTGTAAGAAGCAATTAAGCAACAACATTAGTGGCTATGTGGACAGGAACTCGTTGAGTAAAAATGGTAACCTTATAAATTGAGCTCAATTTTTCAAAAATTTTAACTTTGAGATGAAAATTTGATTCCATAATTTAAAGGAAGAAAAAAAGCTTTCCAAAAATATAGGCTTTTATATATTTATTTCAAAGTGAAATGAAATATTGAGTGATAAAGAAAAACAGTGCTTTCTTTTACAGTAACCAACTCGCAAGGGTATTCAAAGGGCGTTAGCTTCTAGAGGGTGCAAGCTTCTAGGGCGCATATGGGCTCAAAACACCCTATGGCTTTTGGATTTTCTAGAATTTGCACCAATTGAAAAAAATCCGCCCATGGGAAACTGCTTAAAAGTACCTCTCTAGCTTCTCCATTGGAATAATTGGGCATTTTAAAAACTTTGCTAGGAGAATTCCAGCCTGGAAATATGCCGTACCTAAGTTAATCAAAAATCAAAATAAAATAACATACAAAGGACAGATAGAGACAGTTGATTTTTGCCAATCAAAATTCGAAATTGACTCCGGAAAACGTTTAGACAGTATGAACTGTAAAAGAAACACTTCTGATTATTAAAAAAAGCAAAACTAATCATTTCCTCAAATTCCGATATAAATCATGTGTTCGTCTCTCGTTCCTGTACGCTTTACTTCTGCTCTGTCGCACCATTAGCCTCAGTTCGATATACCGCAGCACGCGAAGTGAACACGCGAGAGAGGTTCAAACAGGAGGAGATGAGATGGCTGTTGTCTGATCTGGTTATCGTTTTAGGGGGAGGGGAGTCTTGAAGTTAAGTCCAAAAATCGTTTCCTGGAGTCAAATTCGAATTTTGATTGGCAAAAATCAACTATGTTTCCATCTGTCCTTTGTATATTATCCTAAATCCTTAAGAAAAGAAATGATGGGGCTCGAATGATGGGCTCGAATTTTTGTCGCCATAAAGAAATATATATACTTTCTTAATAATGAAGTTCTATTTGGTAAAAGTTATTTTGATTCCTCTAGACATGGATTGTCAACTAGTTATTAAAAAATCAAACAATGATAATGGCCTTAGAATGGTAGCTGTGCGCAATTACACTAAAGCTTATGTTTTCTTTCGAGACATTTGTAGCTGGCTTTACTTCCCTATTACTGGCGCTATTTCCTTTTCACACCACCCCCACCCCCCACCTGGCCTATTTTTTTCATTGTAATCTATTCCAAATGGTCCGAGGAACTTACTATTGTGAAAAAAGTAATTTCAAGTAAACAATATTATTATTACAACATTTATGTACTATATATATTATATAATAATTTTCAAGAAAGAAATAAAATTTTCAATTGCGAAAAGGGAATAGCACCAATATTACTATGTCATTGACATGCGAAAATGTAAAACAGGCCTTTTCAAAATAATGAAGTTATGAAAATATGGTAGGACGTATATAGGACATTAATCTTTATCCACCATTTTTGTTACCATCTCTTTATATAAGTATTTATCTGTTTATCTTCTGCATGGAATACTAGATGCCTTAAGAACAGTTTTATGAAAACATATGATAATTTTATCAGGCTTGAATCTATAACAAAACAATCACTGTCTGAAGATATATATACTGCAATAAAGCCAAACAAGATGCCTATACATGCAGAAGTATTTCTGCGTAACTGCTGATTGTGTGTGCGATTCCTGTGTAGTACAGATTTTAACAAAGGTTTAAAAACAAATTATATAGTCTTAAAAAGATCAAACATAGAACATTGCATTTTCCTTTAAATTTTCACATGCAATAATTTCTTAACCTGGAAAAGTCTCTATTAGTGGAAAACGTGCATAAAGAAAAGAAGTAAATAACAACAATTTTGCAGAGAGCTCATCTTTATAACTCAACATAATGTTTTCTTTCTACACATTCCATTTACACCTTTTTGGAAACAAATATGTTTCAAGAATACCAATAAATAAAACACCATTATAAGAACGTGAGAAAATCACGTTCTGAACGACGTTCATGCATAATTATTAAAAACTCTCTTTTCTCAGAACAAAATTTATGTCAAAACTCCACCAATAATGAGTTCCTGTCACATAACAACTATGGAAATGAAAAAAGGGACATACCCACGTGATCATCTTCCATAGCTTAACATTCGGATGTCAGTGTTTTTAAAATAATTATTCCGTTAAAAATTATTATGCAATTATTTTGATGGATGGAATTATTTAAAAAACAGTGACATGCAATTTTGGTTTAAAGTACCGACTTCTGAAAGAAGTAATATTAAAAAACGTTACTGGTTGTGTGACAGGAACTTGTTCAGTGAAAATGGTAGCCTTATGAATTGATCTCAATTTCCCAAAACATGTTTACTTTATTTCATTTTATAGAGTAATAAAAAATCTTTGCTAAAGATATGGCAATATGATATTGCCATATGAGCATGAGAATAACCAAATTTGTTCCCCTTTCTGTATTTAAGTTGTATAGTACAACAACAAGGTTTTTCATATATATATATATATATATATATATATATATATATATTTGTTAAGATAATTTACACATAACAAGAGTGTATTACTCAGGTTCTGGTGAAGATCTCCTAATTGTTTTTTCAAATCTCCTAGAACTAATGGACATTTAGGCTGAAATTACAATTTCTCCTAAAAAAATCATGGAAAAACCTCCTAAAATATCCTAATTTTTCATGTTTGATTTCAAGATTAAAATCATTTAATTTTCACGCTAGCTGCCAAGAAATTTGTGTAAGAAGAAATTTTTGAGAATTTGCTCCTAATTTGCGAAATTAAATTCCTTGAAATTTAACTGAACCAGCAACCTCAAAAAAGCTTAATTACGAAAAAAACCCTCAAAAAGTGGCAAAAAGATTGTTTACTAAAGCTCAAAAATTATTCAAGAAGTTTCTAAACAGCGGTTTATTTGAGCTTATAATGAGCTTTACATGAAGGATAAGGAATCAAGAAAAAGATATGTAAACCAGTGAAAATGCATTTTTAATAATCCATTTTCAGTCTAAAATATACTATTGATTTCTTTAGAAACCTCCCAGTTTAGACCTTTGACATTCCCCCTTCTCAAATATTTTTAGGACATTGATTCGCGAAAATATCTTCCACAAAAATTTCTTCTGGCACAAATTTCTTCCCTATAGTACCTTTAGCAGACAAAACTTTGTCAGACAAATGAAGTGAAGAAATTAATGTTCGAAGAAAAATTAAGTCTGTCATCAAAAATATAATCTGATGAAAATTCTGACAACAGTTTTATGTTTCCCTTTCATTAAAAAATAAACTTTGAAAATGACTAAATTTTTGACAAAAGTGATGGAATTATCGCTGGGTGTTGCCATTGAATAGTAGGGACAAATTTTAGTTAGTTGATAACTGCTGCATTTTGTTTTCTTTTGGAGGACAATGATAGATTGAAAGATTTTTGAAAAATTCCTACAATGAAAGTTTTGAAAATTCTTCACATTCAGTCAGTTTAGTCAGAAAGTCAGTGTGTGTTACATCCACCAAATTGTATTGACTATTTCAAATTGTATTAACTATTTATTTATTTATTTATTTATTTATTTATTCATTTATTTGGTAAAGAAGGTCATTTTTACAAGCAGTGGTAAACACTGATGTGGACTTTTTGTTTCATCTCTCAAGTAATTAACCAATAAAATAGAGAAGAGATTTCGTCTAACTAACTGATAAGGTAATGTCAAAGTTGGAGATAGATAGCCTGGCAAAGGAAGGCAAAAATCAATTTAATAGAAAAAAGAAGCAGATAAATAGTTACAACAGATTAAATGAGTGATGAAATAAAGGATTTTGATAAAGATTTAAAATCTACTATAATACTTATATTAAAAACTATCTATATTACAAATCATATACCAAGAATCATATATATATGCTAAAAATAAATAAAATTTTCCAGATCTTTGGCTCTGCCTGTTGTCTTTACACCAAATTGATTTTCTGTAGTGTGTCAGTCTTCGAAATAGCTGATTTGAATGAAGATGGCTTTTCTTTTATTTCGTTTGGTATGTTGTACCACATACTGATGGAATGAAAATGAGTGTTTGTAGTCAGAGTAGCTGTGATGGAATCTCTAGCGATTATGTGTGGTTCTTGTCGAAGTTGGTTTTTTGATACAGTTAGTCTGTTAGTAGAGGTGAAGCCGTTATAAAGTTTGTATGCTTCACTGTGTATCACATCCACTTATCACTGTCACTTATGTTCTATGTTCTCACTTATGTTCTATGTTCTGGAGACGTCTAGCAAAACATCGTCACAGTCCCAAACACTAAAAAAACCTGGGAACTTTCCATCTTTAAAATGTGCAATCTGCCAACTGTTCCTTTGACAAACATTTTTATTTAAATAATTAATGACAATCATGTCAGTGCAATCCTGGAGTGTATTGAATCACAAAACATCAGTAAAATGAAAATTCAATAGGGTCAGACTTTGTGAAAGCAATAACCTAAAGAATGTTGATATTTCAAATGAAACTTATTGCATCAACCTAATCAAAGTTCTTAAAAATTTGAAATCTTATAGAAAGTATGATGTAATTATAATAATGATGCAGTTATTTGTGCTATAGAAACATTAATAAAGCAATTATATTATGTAGCCTGTGCAGAGTCTCTAATGTTGTTTTAGTTTTGGTCTTAATACATGATATTTTTCTTAAAAGTTGCCCTGATTTTTGACATAATCACAATGCTGGGGAGCAAAAAATGGAGAAAACACTTGTAGTATCAACATGTTATTTCAGTTTGACCACCTTGTCAACATTTTGGGCAACATTTTTTGGCCAGCAGGAATTTTGGATGTTTGTTTAATCTGGAACCGCAAACATTTGAGTCAGCCGTTTTAATTAATGAGTCAGCATGTTGGGCCTATTAATGCTGCTCAATATGTTTGCCAATGGCAAGCATACGTCATTCCTGCAAAAAGTGTCCACAATAAAAAAATGTCTGCTAAAGAGAGGCTTCACTGATTTGGCATATGAATCATCTGATAAAATCATCTAATTTAAATGTCATCCAAAATTTTAAGTTGCATTAATAAATTTGAATTGATAATCTAGAAAATGTCTGTAGTTTTATTTTGAAGTAAACAAGTGTTCATCCTGAAAATTAATTCTTTTTTGTCTATTCTTTTCTAATTGTATCAAAGTTTTCAAGCTTATGTCACAGTATGGGAAATTCTGGTTCTGCTGCTAACAGTGAAAATGACGATGAGGAGGCATCAAAAGTATAAACTTCAATTCTCTTTACTACAATTGCAATGCTTTCATTGTAAAGGGTAGAAAATATTTTTTAACAGACAGGTTTCAATCATATTTGAACAGGGATTTATAGAAGATAGAAAAGACAACTTTTTTGAGCCCTGCAATCATAGATCTTTTTAGCATGTTATACCTTAAAAAAATTTTTTTAGGAGACTGTTAAAGAAGTGCAGAAGGAAAGTTTTGGTAAGACTAATGATTTGCAATACATGCCCTTATTGGTAAATGAAGTAGCTTTGATGTAATATATTTCTTTTTTCAGGTGGATTAGATAGTGCGGTATTGGATTTAGGTATTCTGTTTGATCCCAAACAACTGAGGATCATTGCTGAAAAAATCAAGTATGTATTTTATTTCGAAACAAAAACAAAAACATGAAATGAGTAGGTCTTTTAATGATCTAATAAATACTTTGTAGAGAGGATTCTACATTAAGTCCTTTGCAGCAACATTATACACCATTAACAAGATGGCTTGAAGAACGAAGGTCAAGAGGAGCAGTATGTTTTTGACTTCCTATTATTTGTGTTATATTGCTATTGTTGTATTGTTAGAAACCAATTAATTCTTTCATGATGAAGGATGACTTCACCAGGGGTGTGACTTTGTGTGGCTTTTTTTCAGGTGTGGGGTGTGACCTCCCCTTTGAAATTGTTGGGAATGCCCCTTCTCACCAGAAGTGACTTTTGAATTAAAATGAGATGTTCTTGTATCAGCTAGATGCATCTTAGTTTTATTCAATAAAACACTTTTTGGGTAACTTAAAATAATATAAAAATACTGCTTACGTGTAGGAGACTGTTTCATTAGTGCAATTTGTTGATTCCATTACAAACAAAGGTGTTTCAAAGGAGGTTGCAACTGAGGTATATAGGTGAACTTTAATATTTTTCCATTTTGTTGTTTCTGGTCATTTCTGTAGCTTTTTGTTTCACCTAACCATTCTTCATGATTTCAAGATTTTCCAGAAATTTGATTTAACTGGTGATGGTGTGGTAGATCTTGATTACCTTCACGAGGTTTGTTTTAACAATTGTTAATCTTAAGCCTTGTTTGACTGACAGGCTTTCACAAACACGTCTCACAGTAAATCCACATACGTTTGAGTGGTGGTGGTATCTTTAATCCTGATTTCACATCTAGATGTTGGACTTGTCTAGCAGATCAATGTCTGGATTCGCTGGTGTTCGTTCAGATTTACAAACAGTAAACAAGTTACTACAAGATTGTGTGTTAGGTCCAGGTAAATCATTAAAGATTGAAATCTTGGTTTCTCATCCAATATAATTAAAATAATAATTAACTCTCCTATTTCTGTTGGTAGGATTTCTTGATGCTTTTACCACTTCAAAGACCATGCAAGCTAATCATGGAAAAAGAATATTAAAGGTATATATCTATTTTTTGGAGGAGCTGAACATGTGGATTAAATTATTTTTGTGTAGAAGTATTTTTAATCTGTTATTAAAACATTAGTTATAAAACATGATCTGTCTGAAGTCTTAAACTGAAACTGCTCTTGACAATAGAGTTGCAGTTAGGGTTACAGAAGCTACTCTAGACATTTGTGGTCTCTTTAAAGGAGAATTAATGTCAAAATAACAACTTTAGCTTAAAATGTCCCCCGAGCAACTCTGAATCAAACCTAACTAATAAAAATTGAATGAATGCTCTTTGCAATGTAACAACTTTTAGACAACCTAAAAAAGACAAATATCTTGCAGAAACCAGGTTAATGAAAAAGAAACGTAAAAAACGCATTTGGACATCAGTCAAAGGACTATGCACACTGTATGCTCTCTTTGGTTTGAAAATGATATTGAAAAATGTACTTCATAATATAATATAACAAAGGTCTAATACAGAAAGAACATTTCTTTTTTTTTAAATTAGAGTAAAAAAAAACACTCTGGAAGACATTGTAAACAGGAGAAAAAAGTTACAAATTTACAATCATATCAGATATACCGTACCTTTTTGGTTATTTTTGGCAATTCTTTTCAAAGAACTTTGTTCTTTCATACAAAGTTTCTCACCATTAATATTGATAACTTCGAAGGTTTTATGTAAAAATATTGAAGGAACCTGGCTTCACGATCGATTTTGAAACAGTTTTTGTTAAAATGATCACTACACACAATGCTATCTTTACTAAACATAAAGTTATTGAATGGTGGTAAAAAACCTATTCCAATGCTGTGTCATTTCTCAAACTAATTAGGTTCAGTCGTTCCGAAAGTAAGTTGGGCGGTTGCAACCTCACAAATTCATAATGACTGAAAACTTTTAACTTGAATAACTTTTGATATAATGGATCAAATGACTTCAAATTTTGTATGAAGATGTATTTTTAAAAAATGAATCAATGTGCCAAAAAAAAAAAAAATAAAAAAAAAAATAGGTGGTAAATTTTGAGGTTAATTCTCCTTTAATGAGAGCCAAACAGACTGATCTGCTTTGTTATTGTGGCTGTTTTAGAGATTCCAGTAGAGATGATAGGTTTTATATGATGCCTTATTGATTTTTCCCATAGTTTCTTTGCCAAAATCGTGCTTTAAGTACATCAATTCCATTACCTGCTTTCCGTGGCTTTATAACAACAACAGATATGCGATTAAAGGTGTTAAATACACATCTTAATGCTTTGAGGGAGCATGCAGATAGTAAGAAAAGAGAACCTGCTTTACAAGCTGATGAAATTTTGAAACCCATTAGTCGATGTTTTACTTCAGCTGAAGTATCAAGTAACCGTAACGATGCATCAAAGTATGTCAGAATGTTATAATAAACTAGTGTGAATATTATGTATCATGTATACCTTATTCGTACTAATTTTTGTGCACTCACAGATATTAAAGAATCCGCTAAAATTAGCATGTAATTTACTCTCAGAAAGGGTGTTTGTGAAAATCAATAATAGGCAAATTAAAATTTTATAAAATTTTTTTTAACAATATTACTATCCTTTATTTTGATACTTTAATTACATGATATTGTACTGATTCTACGTTGTATCATGCTGTTTTTTTCAATAATTTCTGTTGTACTCAACAAAAGGTTTCTTATTGATTAACATTTAAGTTAGCTTTCATTCCTTGTTTTCCAAAAATATTTTCAAGTATGCAAAAGTTAATATACATGAAATCATGCACAAAGTCCATTGGATGAAAATTAATAAATATAAGAATAAGTACGAATAAGGTATGCTTTTTTGATTGACTTCCCACTTTTGTAAAAATATCCTTGTTAATTTCGATATTGTTATTTATTCTCAACAGGTTTTAAGTTGATAGTAAGTTTTAAAGTTTGCTTATTCCATTTCATTTGTTATTTTAGATTGATTGATAATGATAATGGTACCTATTGGCAATCTGATGGACCAGCAAGATCACACTGGGTTAGGTAAGTTTCTGAACTGATAAAGTTAAATCCTCACAGACAATAGGATTTCTGCATCATTGGCTGATTATTTCCATAATTTTCATAGAATAAAGAAAATATTCGTTTTAAAACATTACAGACTTTGTATAACCACCCTATGAAAAGCAACCTTTATCTCTGAAATGGATATTAGTGGAAATACATAATATATAATTAATATAATATAAAATACATAATAATAATAGGCATAATTAACAATTTCGCGTTCCATGCTAGAGTTGGACAGATAAAAAACTTGTTCAGTCAGATAAAGACCCTGTTGAATAATTTTACTAACCTAAAATATATGGGACATAATATTAAATATACAGAACAGATTCACTCTCTTTTCTAAAAGGACCTTCCATGGAGTAGACTATCCTCCATTCCTAGCCATTATTCTGGCCCCTATCAGATGTTTATGTTTCTAATGTTTATGTTTCAAACTTCATATCAAAAATTCAAATTTTAAAATTTCAAACTGTATTTTGATGAAAAACAATCGCTGCATGTTGCAAGTTGTGTTAACGGGATTAACGGTGAACCTTGCTGAATGGAAGTGTTGCAAAGAATTCAAATCGTTGTTAAATGATAAGTTAAACAACAGTGATTTCCAACAGTGAACCAAAATGTCTCAACCGTATAGTTCCCACTACCAGAAAAAATCAAAAGAACTTCCCTTATACCATAATTAAATTTTTTTTCACCAAAAAAAATATTCTCTAAGTATTTTACAACAGCTTCTCAAAACAAAAACTATCTTAGTAATCATTCAGCAGGTTTCATGCTTCAAATATCATATCTAACATTCAAATTTCAATCTATTCGCAAACCTTACATACTTGGAAGATTTTAAGGCTTCGAATGTTGACTTACTTTCCGTTACTGCCTCAATGGGTAAACTTATAGCATTCTGACCATAAACAATCCCACAATATGCTGCAGAAATATATAATGCTGCATTAATATCCGGACTCATAGCCAAAGTTTCTAGCGAGCTCCTGACAATCCATTTAAGATATTTTGAACGTGTTACGCAGCATAGGTATAACTTGACTGATAAAATGTTCATTTCCAGACCAAAGAAAGTCATCTACATGAACAGCTATCTTCCCAATCAGTACACCTTCTTTGTGCCAGGTAAAGAGGACTGGGTCGACACGAGACACTTTTCCTCCATTATAATGCCATGGTATTTTTGGCACGCTGATACCATTTGGGAGATGCATCTGAGAGACTATGTAGACAAGTTTCCATATGTCCTTTTGCACAATTGGCTTCTGGAGGTGGATGAAGAAACACATTTCTATAAATGAATTCGCCTTGCAGAAATGCTGTTTTGATGTCAATACTTTTCATTTTTACTTGTTTTAATGATGAAAATCATTGCTCGGTGTGTATTTTTAGCACAGGCTGGTGAATTTTTTTTCGATGTCATCAGTTTGCTCTTCATACCTGTGTGGAATTTAACATGGTTTGGGTTTTAGACCATCACTTATGATGATTAATGGTGATCCTTCCAGTTGTTGAGTTCTGCTTCTTTTGCAACATCAAACAATCCATGTTTCAACTCAAACACTACATCAGTAGAGACTACATTAGCATCAAAATCTTTCTCAAGAATTTGAAGATCTTTTACACTTGAGAGATCAAGACTAGTAGTTTCCTCTGTATTGGAGTCTGGTAATTTGTATTGGATGTTGAACCATTTGGCGTACTGACCTGTCCTTTTTCCTGCTCGACTATCTTTGCCTCAAAGTGCTGTCCATTTGTGTCCTGAAATGTAACTTGTCTTTGTGGTTCAACTGATTGGACATAGCATACATGAACTTTAATATATCTTTAATATATCTTTTTCTGACGATTCTGTATTAATAAACACTTGGCGTGCTGCATGAATAGCAACAAGGTGCTTTGCAACAATTGCTGTTTCAGGTGTTGGTTCCAGAGCAGGGAGTTCTGGAGTGAGAGTTGTTGGTAGTTTTGGATTTGAGCCAAATACCAGTTGTGTTGCACTGTAGTTTGCTAAAGAATTCTTGGCACAAATAGCCCAAGAAAGTGCAGTTTCCCAATCACATTTTGTATCTTTTCAGTAGTACACGAGTCAACATTTGGTTATGGCGTTCACATAAACCATTCTATGGTGAATATTATGGAGTTGTTGAAATCTTTATGCCAAATGTTTCACACATGTCTACAAAATCGTCACCAATTAATTTCCCACCATTATCAGATAATACTTTGGTTAGTGCTCCAAAAAGTCTAATAGACTATGTACAAATGACCCGTAGATTACCAACAACACTCCTGTACTGAAAATAAAATTGGGACTCACATATAAGATTTCAACAAGAGAAATTTTTCAATGAAGATTTTATCCTGATATTTATCAATGAAGATTTTAACATGCTCAACAATGTATAGAAAGTTTCAGAAAATATATTTTTTTGCCAAACTTGTTTATTTGCCTTTTATTAATTTATTGTGATTATTTGAATAATACACACGTCTCCTTGAACACACACCCCAACACTTTCTAAAGAAGTGCACAGTGAGCTTACTCCAGTAAATGCGGTAATTTTGTTGATTTTTGATACATTATATCCCTGTATTATTTTGCTTTAGATTAACAATACCACAAAATGTTGTTCTGAAACAGCTGTCTATGTATGTTGTTTCATCAGATCAAAGTTACATGCCACATCATGTGGTAGTGTATGGAGGACGCGATGAATCTAACCTTAGAGAGCTCAATGATGTTCGCATACCAAAGTATTATTTTTAAATGTCTCACTACAAAGTGTTTCCTTTGTACTTTTTTTGTGAACAAATTTTCTAAAAAATATCATATTTGACATTGCAGTCATATCACTGGGGATTTTACTTTGCTTGAAAATGTGAAAGTTCCTTACCAAAGTAAGTACTTGATTTTAAACCTTTTTTCTAGGAAAAATTATAGAGCAAAATTATTATTTTTCAAGATACCGTTTATTAGTTGAATAATAATATTATTTGGAAATTATTTTCCCTTGATCATTATTTTCCCTGTCTTCTTTGAAGCTGATATTGCTAATATATCACAGGTAACTAAAGTCATTACGAAACCCCAAACCTTTTGATGTTGTTTCAGTATCTTCAATTCTCTTTAATTTTACAACAGACACATGCCTAGGATGATGGCTTCAAATTTACGTGAACTTTGATTTGAGGTGTTTTAATTTATTTTCAACCTTAATATATATATTTTTCAGTTATTCAGATATCCATTAAGCGTTGTCATAGTGATGGATGTGATACAAGAATCCGACAAGTGAAGGCTATAGGCTATAGGTATGTTATTACTAATATGTGTTGTGCAAAGCACTTTAATTTTGGTAAGTGTGAAAAAAGAGAATGGACACAAAATGTTTAAATGGAAAATTATATGGTGAAATTTTAGATTGTGTGTAACTGAGTTGTCCAGATATAACCTATTAGTATTATACGGCGTCAGATAGCACATTTCATTCCACCCTAATTAGAACGCGATGTTAAGGAAAAGTATCTGGATAACCAATGGGAATAACTGACGCCACTTGGGGTCAGCGATATTGTTGATGGGGTGACAAAAAAATTTGGGTCTAAAATGTTTGAGGGACGGGTGTGATGTCATTAAAATCTTTGATCGACGATATCTCCATGACGGTTCGGCGTCAACATGCGATCCCATACATTGTTTTGATCAGCTTTTCAAGCTCTACAACATGGCACCATATATCCTTTGCAATTCTATGATTTTATTTTTCATTATGAGAAGAAGAGCACAGGTGTTGGTGGCAGTAACTCATGGGGAAAATGAAGCTGTAAAAAATTTTAACACGCTAAACTAGTTGTTACTGTTCTAATGGTTTACACTTTTCTATAAAAAATATCCAAGTTATCCTTAGAGATGATATAGTTTTTTTTTTGTCTCCATGATGTTGCATAATAAATAAAATACCTAAAAGGCCCTTTTTACATCAGCCCAAATTTAATGCATTATTTTTGAAAATTTCATGGTTAACCTTTCACAGACAAACATCTAATGTGGGCCCTTTTAACACCAAATCATGAAAGTTAACACCATTAAGGGCCGGTGCAAAAAGGGCCAGTAAGGTAAAGCTTCTCCTTAACATTGTGTTGTCAAATAATCTGTTTACCTTATATATGTTTAGAGTTGTAAAGTCAAAGGGTGTCAGTGTAATTGATGCCACTGCAATGTGGTATCTATCAGTTCTTGCATCTACAGCGGAAGCTGCATTACCAATTGCTCCAAATCTCTCTGAAGCCATCATTGAGCATACAAGGTAACAAAAATTCAGTTTCCATTTCTATCAATCTGTTTGTATGCATTTCTGATCCATAGTTTTATAATCTCTTTATCAATTGCCTGAACTGTTCTAAATCGTAGAATGTCGTTATCACACATGGGTCCATTATCTTTGTCATCCTCATCAACTGAAAGACCTGGATTTTTAAGTAGTAATGTAATGGAACAAATGGAAAAATTCCTCACAAATATCATATGGTAAATATAATACACATTAAACTGTTTTGTTTTCATTTTGGGAGTGATTACAATTTTGACTGTATTTTGAGTTGGGGTGGAGGGAGTGTGGAGTGTGGTAGGTAGTAGGGTCAACCCTAAGTGAATCTAGCTTGCTTATTTTTGATGTCCCTTTAGCTCTAGTTGCCTGGCCAAAGTCAGGTGATTAATGTTGCTTTGACTCTGGGGTTTATAAAAAATTTATTATATTACACTAGAAATAAATACTATGGAGCTAATTGATCACTAAATACTGCATCTATATGTCTGGTCTTCAAACAGTTATTGTAATACACACTAAAGGCAGCAATACACATTCATTACTGCTACTTTGCCAATTTTGATCATGGGAACCAAGTTTACCACTAATGTTAAATGTTATCGATGTTCATCCAATGTTGATGTTCTTAAAACTTCCTCAATCATAATATGCAACTTTAAAACCTTTGCACTAAATGACATTTGAACTTAAAAATGTACACTTGTACATTCGTAAACTCATACACTTGTTTTGAAACTGTTTTTTCACTGGTTTTAATGTTGTGGCAAATTTTAAGATAGGAAGCCTTTTTTTAAATGTTTTAACCAAATATAAATATGTTTTTTTATTCTCGAAAATGCCTGACCTGGTGATGTCATATAATTCACAGGAACTACTTGTAAATCTGCTGCTATGACATTCAGGGAATTCCTCAACACATGAGATGCAACTATAATCATTCAGTAACAATCATTGAATGCTCATTAATGATATGACTCGCTAAAAGGAGTTAAAAAGGAGTCATTGAAAAATTGAATTCATTTTGTGATTCATTTTTGTGTGAATTTATTCTCTTTGTTGTTTGTAAATTATAATTGTTATTAATCAATATTCCATTTAGTTTGAAAGGTGTTCCTGAACCTAATGAACTTGTGGTTTTATTGGAATTTGCTTTATCTCGTGGATGCCTTGGGAGTATTTTAGATGTTTTAAAGCTTGTTCTGGGTATTGTTCTATTCTGATCCTCACTTACAATCGATTGACTTCTGCTGTTTAGTAAATTGATATATTCTGTTCTTACATTGTTTTCTTCGTTCTTACAGAGAAAATTGATATGGATTATCCTGCTGCTCATATATTTCGAAGCCTTGTTGAAACTGAAGAAAAAGCTATTCGTAAACATGGCAAGTTTCATTTGATATCATGCTATGCATTTTGTCAATATCTTTACAAGAAATGGATTTGCTTGTCAGCCCCTTTTAAGCAGGCCTTAAATTCCGTCTCCATCCATCACAAGCCTGGGATTTAGAAAGGACATTTCTAAGCCCCATTAGTGGAAAAACAAGAGAATAAATGTTGTACAATTTTACATCAATATTTATGTGACATATGAAAACTTTCAGCATCACTGTCTTATTCCTTTGGGATTCAATAATATAACAATTTAATAATTTCTTCAATAATTATTTCAACATTTTTTGGAAACACAAATCAAAACCTTTGTTAAGGTTCACTCAGCATGATAATTTCATCAGATAGTTTTATGTGATAGTAATGAATGAGTGTAAAGGTTTGATGGTGGTAAGTTTGATGTCATAAACCACAACAGTTTTATTAAAGTGGAGTTTCCACACTTTCCACATTCCAGTCTTGATAGCGTCTGAAAAAAAATAATAGAATAATTTGCATGCAAAAGATGTGGAATTCAGACTGGAAATAGTCAGATGTAATATATAATAGAAAAATAAAGTAGCAAATACGATAGCAAATATAACAGTTTTTTCGATTCTTTAGTGTTTTAAAATTATACTCATTTGGTCTTACTAAATTTTGGCTCTGCTGTAGTAGGGCTGACATTTACCTGGGGACAACATAAAAAAACCGAAATATTAATATTAATATTAATATTAATAATGAACTTAACTTAATGCTTACTTTCTTAGGGCAAAAGCTGTCTGTTGTCATATTAAGTTGTGATGGGGGAATGAAAGATTCATCAACTACTCCTTCAAATGTACTCACAGATAACTGGAAAACAGATGGTATACAAGTTTTTAGAGTCATTTTGTACATTCGCCTACTGTCAACAGGCCAAGGAAAATGAGTGCTACATGAAATATTGGGCGAATTTTGTGGTTGATGTTGATGTTGGGTTTACATCTTTTTCGCTAAAAAATCTTTGATGCTACTTTTGTTTTGTGTTTTTACCATGAAGGATGATAATGACCTCAAAAACAATTAAATAAAAATCAGTCAAAGTTACTCTGCATTCAGCAACATATTCAGCATGATAGTTGATAAAAAGATGGACATACATACAGTACTCGTTTTCCCTGGCCTTAAAAGATTTATGTTTTAGGAGCAGTCAAACAAAAGTAAAATGCTTTACTACATAGGTGGGGAAAACATGCAGCAAACATACTTTTTAACACAAAATATCTACATAAGAATAACAATCTAGCTGGACTTTATATACATTTCCAACAGTAGTTATCATCAATACATTTACATTCAATAAGGTGCATGCATGGTAAAATATTGATATCATTGTGTGGATTACATCTTAATCCAGTTGTGTGGCAGAAAACCAACTGAGTTTGCTTTTTGATTTACAATGTTATGGTGGGTAGAGGATTGTTGATCACCAGTATAAACTTTTGGTTAAGTTCCTGGCTGCTTGGGGATGCTTGATGCTCCATTTAAGAATATATATTATAGTGATACCTTTTAAAGTCATCAAAATCTGAATCCTCAAATATTTTTATCTATTTCTTTTCTATCTATATTTCTTTTTATCATTTAAGCCTTGCAGTGTTCTCACTTATCCTATTTGCCATTTTATTTGGCTGGATTTCTTTAAAATTTCTATTTCTTATATCTTCTTTCATTTCATTTCATTTCTTTTGTAATTGAAACTATTTCTTTTGTTTTATTTATATACAATCTGTCTGATCACATAATATTATTTCTAATGGTGATTTACTTGCATTTAGTGTACCTCACTTCCACTGGCAAAACGAAATGCAACCTTGCATTTGGCTTGAAGTCTGGCAATGTTATTCAGCTCACAAAAGTTATAATGAAGGTTGTCATTTTTTTTGAATTCTTAGAAGGGGCTATTGAAGTGACAATCAATAGTTTTTAAGGGTCAAAAGGGTTTATTGTATCACACACTAAAGAAGTTTGTGATGGTGAGGGAAACACTTTTTACATTCAGTTTTTAGCTTAATTATGTAGGCCTTATTTTCTTACAAAATAAAATTTTCAAATTATTAGCAGCCTAGAACTACTATTCAACTTTCTTTTTTTGTTGTAGTAATCAAAGAATTATATATTATTGGATTCTTTTCAGCTCTCAAAAGGAAGCATTGGACCAAAAGCTGGTCTTATATTTGTCTTTGATTCTGATAACATGTGAGTCTTGATACTTGTTTCTGTTTTAATAATCTAGTCAATCTGGGGTCAAAAATGGGTCAACCTTGAAGAAAATGGTATAAAGCTGAATTGCCTCTAGATTTACCAGAAAGAAGTCTTGGAACCAAATATGTGTAGTATCTTTTTTTAATTTAAAAGTACTCTGACAAGTGCTCTGACAACGCTGTTTTAAAGTGATACTGATTTTTGCCTATTGTCTTGAACATGGCCACCAAGAGTGATAAAGATTTTTTCATTTCTGTAAACAAACATTTATTTCTACCTAAAGTGTACATACTGTTTCATGAAAATAAAATGAAGCTAGTACCCAGGCCAGAAAATACGTAAAGATTAATAAAAATGTTCGAAAATGGCAACATTTGGGGAATTTTGGGCACACATATTTCTAAACCTATTATTGATTTAATGGTTATCTTTTTAGCCAGTTTTATTTACAAACCACTTAAAGTTCCTTTTCTGAAATGAAACCTTACATAAGATTATTAGCAGGTAAATTTCATGTAAATTGCTGTCGACAATGAACTTTGTTACGGATCAGTCCCTGAATTATTATATGAATCAAATACTTACGATATCAATTGAAGGTGAACATTGACTCTGCACTGCTGTTTCAGAGGCTCATTCCAGGTTATAGCTTTGAGCAGCTCTCTTCAGTATTTGGTTATGAACTTAGCTTGTTGCTGGCTTTGTTTGATACTGATGATCTTATGAATAGACAAACCTGAAGCAAGCTCTAAGAAATTTGATAAAAGAATTCAAGTACAAACTTCAAACAACCTGAAGTCCTTGATGGTGGTTCTCTCTTGCACAAACTTTCTTCGGCTGACCAAACATTCCAACAAATATGTGATATTTATATTTCCTACTGCAAGTTGTATTTGATGGTGGATATAATAATGTTTCTATGGAAGCCACTATAAAAGACGCTCATCCTAGAGAAGTCAGTGAGACTCAATTTGAAAAAACAGTTAACAATGAAAAAATCTGACTTCTTAGAAATAGCAACAAGCAAGAATTTATTTTGTTACTTGGTGGACAGCTTGAAAAATCTGATATGAAGATTTTCTACTCTGATGAAGATGCAAATCTACTTTTGGTGCAAACAGCACTCGATATTGCCAGGGAACATCCAACAGTGGTGCCTTCTAGAACTCACCTTATACTACTTTGACAACCACCAGTACCTATATTTTACATGTTAACCAAAAGACAACAACAAGTTACCTGAAGTGTGGAACATAGGTGAAGCATGTTCTTGGTAAGATATGTGATGATTTGCTGCTGATTCATGCCATCTCAGGATGCGACAGAACATCCAGAATTCACTCTGTCAGAAAGTCTGTTGTTCTTCATAAGTATCAAGGTAATAAGAAATTTCAAGATCTAGGGACTGTTTTCACCTACGAGATTTCAGCTAAAGAGGATGTAATAGATCCTGGAGAAAATGTAATGGTGCAAATAAGCAGAGCATATAAAAAAGAAACTTCCATGGATGATTTGAGACTGGCCAGTTATTACAAGAAGCTAGGCGGGAAATGACTACAATGTAAGTAAATAATTACATTAAGTACATTAAGTAAATACAATGCTACTGCTCAGTGTTCTCTGAGGGTCTACGATCAGATTCAGACATGGAAAGGATTCCCAGCTATGGAAGACTGATGCTAATGCTAACCCTCCAGCTTTTGCAAAACTTCTGAAGATAATAAGGTGTTCGTGCAAGATGGAAGGCAAGTCTCGCTGTACTTATGTCACTTATGGACTGGATGTTGAGGGGGTTTTGTACAATAACTGTGTTGCAATATACAGTCAAACCTGCTATAACAGCCACCTCTTTAAAGCAGTCACTCTTCCTAAATGGCCACATTGAAGTTTGAAGTCCCCCAAAGGTATTTAAGGCTAAACACTCATCTTTAACTCATTGTGCGCCGTGAGCCGCTCACAGCGGCTCGAAATTCTTCGGAAAAACCTGCGAGCCGCTCTCATCGGCTTTCAGACATATACAAATCCATCAATGTCATTACTTAAAGCCATCATCTCAAACGACCCAATGTTGTTGATTTGGATGCAGAAATGATTAAATAATTTTTGAGGTATATAGTTTTTTTCACATTTGTTGATTTTTTCTTCCCGTTTTTTCGAGTTTTGACGTGGCGCGGAATGAGTTAAGACAGCCAACTCCGAACTGGGCAAGTGGGTACTTTTCTACCTTCCCATAGCTGTTTCCCCCTTATTGTATAATGGTATAATTGTTGCTTTTCATTTATTATTCAAGTTATGTTAATCTGAAGACAATGACCGTTATGCACAGGTTTTCCATATAAAGGCCATGTCCCTAAAACAGCCAGAGTATTTTGGTCCCAGAAGTGGCTGTCTTATACAAGTGTGACTGTAAATGGAAGTAGAACCTTATCTAAGCTGTTTATTTGTGAGTTATCACCAGGCCACTAACTGACAATGCATCCCCACAGCCCGTAGTGAAGAGCCGGAGCCAGCGTGGTAGAGGCCGCACTTTATGATGTAGTTACATAAAACTGTTTATAGTGCGAGAATTCAGCGTTGAAAGCGGCCCAACAGTTAGGGCTGGGCAAGCTAGATGCTATGGGACCCGAAATCAATCTCTTCTCCTAAGTCTGAGCAAGTTTGCTGAGTTCCATAACTCTCATACTTATAATTAAAATAAGAGAAAGAATAACTAGGAGACCACTCCATATAGAAAATCCTAGTCAAAGGGAGTGGCCACCTAAAGAAACAAAAGTGATAAAAATGATAACATATGTAATGAGTGTTTGTCAATCTAAAAGGGGTATGTTGCTTCCTATCTATTATATTGTTAATTTTGATTTTGTGTGGTGTGTATAATTGATAGTGGTAACCAGGGTCAAAGTCTTCCTTTGTACTACTTATTGCGGCGTTGGTGGAAGCAACTTCAGTTTTCACCAGTGCGGTCGGGGTTCAATCCCTGTTGCGGAAACTGGAATCGATACTCCACTCCGATGGTCTTTGAAAGCAGTGTATTCAGCCCATTAGGAGCCATCAACAGATCACATGCTGGCCAGTGCGCAAATTAGAGCAATAGTTAACTAACAAGTTAACTAACATGTCAGAGGGGATGAAGAGCCATTGAGATAAATGGATATGACCCAAGGACTTCCCATTACTTAATTACTTACTTTATAATATTTTTATATTAATACTAAAAGAGTTTTAAGCCCTGGTCAAAAACGTCAAATTTGTTTAATAGACAAATGTGGCAACGGTTTCTGTATCGTATTGTATGCATATTAGTATAGGAGGAAACCATTGCATTGCATCAAATGTTTACATTTCAGTTTATTAACAAATAAAAAGAAATAGAAAAAGAAAGAATAAACGTATGGTAATGTTAGATTAGTTTAAAGTTGTTAAAAATAACAGTATAAGGGTGTCATACAAATAGACAGGGAGGTATGATTATATTTTTGCTTCAGTTATCTTATTAGGGTTTATTACTATGATAAGGTTATTCTAGAAGAGTAGTACAAACGAGGGCTTTTTATTCACAAGTTTTAGAGTGCAACTTACTGAGATTGAATCGGTAAAAATGTTTTACTCAGAAGCTAGTACTTTATATTATTATAAAAGAATTACGCAAAATATTAGAATATCCAAATATGAACATTTTTCTCCAATCTGAAACATACTATCTAGTAAAGAACATCAAAATGAATATTTTGGGAGTTGGGAACCATGAAAGTACTGACATCAGCTATTAGTGAGCAAATAAAGTGGTAATTTTGGCAATATTCCAGAACTAGTTGCAAAAGTGCATGTTTGTGTATAATTTCATGCACAAATCTTTTCAGGAACATTTGTGGCGGTATCGTAGTTTGACTCCCCCTTTTTTTAACTATTTAAGTTATTTCGGCACTTTTTTTCTGTCATTCTACATTATAAAAAAACTTCCAAAAAATCCAAAATTCAGATTTATACCATTTTCTTTGAGGTCCAAATTGACTAGACTATAACAATTCCTTGCTATATTTGCTAAATTCCTTATAGAAAAGATGAAAATGGGTCAACCTTATTTCAACCTTTACAAGAATATGATGATTGGACGGAAAATGAGTATAAGCAGTACAGAGAAAAGTAAGGTTTGATCAAATTAATGGGTGTGTTCTCGTTAAAGCATAATATTATTTGTTCAACATTCCAGGTAATACAGATTGTTGGGGGTGGGCTGGGATATGAGGTATGAACATTCTTAAGGGTTGATTGTTATTTATAGGAATGGAGAAAAATTAGAATTAAAGCCTTATGAACCTGTTGGATACTTCGCTGTTGAGAAGGATTGGTAAGTGATGAAATTTTCTAGCAGTTCAATTATTATTATTACCAAGCGTAAAATATCAAATCACTGTAGGAATCGAAGGCAAACAGATGTAAACTATAAATCCATATTTATACCGAGGCAAAAATAATAGCCATGATGTAAAGAAAGTATATTCTATTTAAACAATAGTTGTTGTTTTTCTCAAAACTATGGTAATAGGAAGTAAAGTAAATAATTATAACCCTGAAAAATTATAACCATTCCATCAATAAATAATTGACATCACATGACCGGTCGATATTTTCCTCAACACTTAATAGTCCAGGCTTTTTTAATGAAAATAAACAAGAACCTTACAGCTTGAAGATCAGCATGAACTTAGACCTTGTTCACACTATAACCTTTGGCTTGTTAAGATCTTAAATCAGATAGGACTTTCCTTCTCATTGCATGGAGACACATGACACACAGATAGTTTTCTAGTAGGAACTTTGTGGCAAACATATTAGCAATCATAGAGTTTTTCCCTAATTTCAAATAGATGCCCATGAGTGTTTATTCAAGTAGGAGCGTTTATTTGAGAGTGGATGTTTAAAAGGGAAACTTTACGTTCAAAATTTTCCATTTGCAAAACTTTGTCAGATCCAGAAGTTGAACATTGCCAATGTTAGCTAGATATGGTAACTTTTTCAGTTTTTCCATAAAACATAATAGGCAAATTTCAGAATGGATCATAAACATCAAAAAATAGATCATCAAAAGGTAAAAAATTCTTAGATATCTTATTCTAAAAAACTTTTAAAAAACAATCAAATTATAAGTTTTTCATAACAGAGATCACCTAAGATATACAACCTGCTATCAAAATAATTAATTTTTATTACCTGACAGTGTAGAGTCTCACAATAGATCATTATGATTGGTTAATTGACGTCACGTGGCCAGTCAATATTTTCCCATATTGACCGGCTTCATAAATATTGTAAACAAATAAATATAAGGAAGAGGAAGACTCTACATTGCAGGCAAAACAGAAGGAGAATAATGTTATGCTTTTAAATATTTTATTTAATCAAAAAAGTTAGCCTGTCAATACTTGGAAAATATTGACCTTGGTTGCTTTCACCTCACTGTGCACAGTCCATGACATCACAACCTCGGTCAATATTTTCCCGAATTTGCCCTTTCAAAAACCCTCATTTTAGTAGAACAAACAGTTTTAGCAAGGCTCACTGTGTTTGGTTTATGATGTCATAGATACTGTTAATAAGTCATTAATATTCCTTCAGGACTGATGTGAATGTAGCTGTGGATTACATCAAGACTGGTAATGTAAGTTCACTGCTGATTTAACGATGGTATGATATTGAAAGAACTTCAGTACTTTGTCTTACACATTACAAACCATTTTTACTACAGTGTGTGGTCATCAAGTTTCTTGGTGCTCAGCAACAATCGGCAGAACGATTGGGCGTGGTTGGAATTCAACTTTATGGTTATGAACAGAACGAAGATTATGTTTTTCAACAGAAGCAACTGGTGAATATTAGTAAAAGGTTTTTAACAACGGTTTTGTGGTTCATTTGGTCTTTTATTGAATGAAATCTGTTTTTAGGATTTTCATAAACGGAAAGCATTCAAGTTTGATGTGGATGAAATGATACCTGGATTCGTTTTATTCCTGCAGACATTACATTTTCTGCAAGTGATGTGCAGAGATGCTGTATGTTTTTTATTGGTTACAGTATAGTTTGATGCCATCAAAATGACGATTTTTTCCGAATTTGCTTTATTATTTAACTGAGGTGGATCTAGAAGTAGATTTAAAAGTTCAGAAGTTCATTAAAATACAACAGAAAGGCTAATAATTGTACTCCTGCTCCCTTTTTTGATGTTATGCATGGGGATAAATTATAATTACTTTCAGTTCGGATATTTTGAAAATCTTGATCAAAGGACACACCGGCCACAAAATCTTCTTAACTTTCTGTGTCTTGGGAACGATTCACTACTGCATGGATTTTCATTTTTGCTTCTGAGTATTAGATCGTTCGTTCTGCAATTGAGAAAATAAAAGCGGGTGGGACTATAACACACAAAGAGAAAAGAATAGGTTAAAAGTTTCTCTCTGGTTGCTTGTAATAGCAAAATTGCATTACAGGACATTTTAGCATCATGAATGCCCAAGCTTCCATGGAATGAAAACCCAGTTGGCCAAATTGTTATTGGTTAAAAAAGAGAACATAATTGAAAGGAAAAAAATAAATTCAGTTCAATTTTTTGTGAAGGGAAAAAGATTCTTGCTTGTTTAAATACATCAGCTGTTCTTGATATAAATGTAATTCTGTATGCTTTAAATGAATGGCAAGAATGGGCATAAAATTTATTTTCCTTTCCTTTTAGTTTTTCTTTATAAAAATATTGTACAGAAAAGAAAACAATCTTTAATAAACAGTTGCTTATTATTAAGATGTGTTGGAGCAAATGATGATTAAAAAACAACATATGGTTACATTATGTGGATAACATAAACTTAAAAGGACACTTATCATTACAGTTATAACTGCAATTGAATTATTGATTCAGTGTTAACGCATTAACTGAAGGGAATCCGATGTGGAGCAAATTCATTTGCTATATTTCGTTGGTCATTTTTTCTGTTTAAAATTTTTTCTTTTGTATTAACTCTTTAGGTTAACATCAAGTCATCATCAAAGGATGTAATTCAAGAAAAAGTATAGTCGGTTTTATGTTTCTGTTAATTCTGGAAAAAAGTATAACATCTTTGTAAAAATACATTCATTCTTCTAGGATGCCACTGTAGATATTCATGATGTATCAATGGAACAAATTTGGAATCTTTACACATGTTTAATCTCTGGGTATTGTATGATAAGAGAATCAAGTTATATTTCATTAGAACAATGGACATGTGTAACCAGTTTATTCTTTTTAGAAATGCATCAGCAAATGAGTTTATCCAAATTGGCGAAGAAATGCTGTTAAACTTATTTCATATAGCATTACCATTTTTATGTCCAAGTGTACAGAAAATAAAGGAGAATAAGAAGATTCAATACAAAGGAAAGAAAGTTAGTCAAGAAAAAATGGATCAAGAGGTAAAATTCATAGAGATTAAAAAGTGTCTTCAAAGTTACTTAAATTTACTTATCATAAATCTGCACGAGTTTTTCTTGTTCTTGTTTTCTTTTTCTATTCATCACATCGACATTGAAGACTGTCATATGATCTTGTTTGATTTGTTCCGAAATTTTAGAATGTTTGTTTGTATCAATCTTTCTTCATAACAGTATAGAATCTTCATTGAGGTTTTTTTTGTTATTATAATCGTGTAATAAGTTCGAAACGACCTATCTCCAATAAGTTTATATTGTTCCAATATTGTTCATCTTTTTTTGAACTGTCCACTATTCATCAAAATTAGACCACGATGGAGTTTCTGTTTATTTCTCATGTGTGTGATCAAGCCTTTTAATAAATTATAACTACAGCATAATAAAACTTTGGGACTTTTCAAAATTATTTTCATTTTACTGATAAAAGAGGCTATGAAATACTATTAGGATGATAAATTTTCCGATATAATTCCACCATAGACCAATCAAGTGTCGTCACATGTGTTCCAGTTGTTATGTGATATTGTAGACGAAGATACCACTCGAAAAGGAGTGCACGGACTTGCTAAAATGATAATATTAGATGGTAAAATCTCCTTACTTTGTTTCAGTTTCATAACTATCTATACCATCTATGGTTAATGTTAATGTGAATATACATAAAATGTTTCAAGAATGTTTCTGATTTTTGGAATTTTGTATTCTTTAAGGTGCTGAGGTATTTTTTCCTGACACACAGACACGTCGTGTACACCTGTTATCACTTGTTGATAAAGTAATGGAGAATGGCAAAGCAGTTTCCTTATCTTACACTTTTGAATCATTGTGCAGGTTTTTCAGCAATAAAGATGCAAGTGGACTTCTAGGATTGCCTGACTCCTTGCCTCAGGTCAGAAAATGAATTTTAATTTTCAGGTTAAACTGTTACAATGCTCGCAATAATGCGAGGATTGTTTTTTGATTGAAATTTTATTGTTTACGATCAGTTATCTACTTAATAATGTAATTTTTATTATAGAGTAATTTTGATCCTGATTCTGTGATTCATGTAATGAAAACATTGGTCTCAGTTGCCTACAAAGAGGTTAGATATTTTGAACTGAGCGAAAATGTTGATAATCAAACCGTAATATCAGTAATTTTGTATGACATTTGGTTTATTTAAACTTTAATTCCTTGCAGTGTTTATCTCAAATAAGTGGAGAAGTGAACAGTGACATTCCATCCAACTTAGTTTTGTTGCTGAGTGCAATGCAAAAAAGTTTAATGGCTTGGTGTCATTTTCAATGTGATCAATCAAAGAGTCAACCAGCAGCAGGAAAGATACTCACACAATGTAGGTTGTCATAAATTCTGAAATTCCTTCAAAGTGAGATAGATTGTCATATATGTCATACAAATTTAAAACTGAAAAATTATTATTGTTTCTCAGATATTGAACTGATCTGTGAAAAATGTGAACAAGCATTGCTTGTTTTGGAAGCATCACAAGAAAAAGTAATCCATTATTTTGTTTGGATTCTACTTTTCTTCACTTTCTGTTTATAGCCTTGCATAATGAGTAGGATGGTAACAATTTAATATGGTCTTTAAAAAATGTGATCTTTTTTTTCAGATGAAAGTGATCAATTTGATGGAGTATTCTTTTGTATCAATAACAATGAGGCAACTAGTATGACTAAATTTGTTATCCTTTAACCTTTTAGAGTAATATGTTTCCCATAGAAAACTATTGTTGTTCAAATAAAAGTTTATTTCCTATTCCGAGCACGGCACAGAATTTAGGTTAGCGGCCGTTGAAAAGATACTTGCCTATTAGTCACAGCCCGAGACCTCTTTCCTCTTGCGCTAATTTTACTTGACAATTGGTTGTTCTCCAGAGCGTGTTGAGAGTGTGTTGCAATTATATCCTCATAAATCCGCAATATGATATCACATTCAAGAAATTCAAGCGAAATTCTTACTACCACTCAACAAAGCCATGTAGGTCCGCTGTTGTTTATTTAACCTACTACACACAATTCTGATCGTTTCTCGTTAAACATTGATTTGTACACTATGTCTCGAAGTAAACAACCACAAACAAGGAATTCACTGGGGAATCTCTCTAACAGCAATCAGAACTAATATGTGCAAGAATTGGTGCCGTTGGAAACCCTGTGCCTCAAATGCGATCAACGCTTGTTGGTCTCCACTGGCACGAATGGAAAAAATGCCTATTTAATCAATTCCACACCAACAAAACCATCCAGCCAACCAACCCTTCACAGAACAATAACCCACAACAACACTGCTTCCATATCAGTCTCTTGTTATTGGCGGTTAAAGCACAGATCAAATCCCACCAACAAACAAGCCTCCAAAGCCACACTAAAATCAACAACAACAGTCATCCCAACTCTTTATCGGCACTTTCATGCAGTTTTAACACCACTCCGGATTTCACAATTCAGTAACAATGATTCATGAGGTCCATGACCAATACATTCACATCAATTTTGATGCAGGTCAAGTGCAGCAAAAAGATAAAAACCTTAATTTATTTATTATTGAACTGGTAATAACCCTTACTTTCCACCCACTGTCAATGCAAAAATCCTGAAGAAAGCCCAAAAGCAAGAATTTATTGATTTCGCCACACCAATGCCCCCCAGCCATAATACTAATAAAAGCTTCGACTTTGATCTGGACTCAGACTCTAATTTACTCATAAAACCTAACAAATCTAAGGTAAAAATCAATGATATTACTTGATGTGTGTTGGAACATTTTCACTCAGTTGGCTTTACACGGTAACCCTGACATCCATCTTCAATTATTTTGCTGCTTAAAACATTCAAATTCAAATTCAAATTTGACCACTGTTATATGTGTGGTAAGGCCAATCGCAAATTAATTGCACCACAAACCCTTTTTCCTTTATCTGGACGCACATCTTTCTGGGATAAATTGAATAATGAACTTTTCAATGTGTTCCACTTCAGCCCTCATGTTATCACGTTATCACTGTTATTCCACTATTATTCCACTGGCCACCAACTGTCCCTTTAAAACCAATGCCATTTTAACTTTCGTAATAATTTTCGCAGTGAACAAAACTACCCATCTATGACTTAATACGACACGAGAACTACCCACCAACCTAGTGGGAAAGCACCAACTTATTGATCTGTTTTCTGAAAACCAACTTATGCATCTGTTAGTCCAAGCAACATGGTGTATGCCCAAACAGAATTAAATACCGTCGAGGAAGTGTTTTTACACCTTTATGTCTCTAGCTGATAACAAACGCGAAGGTCCCGCTACCAATATGTCACATACCTAGGTATTCTTATGGACTCAACTGATTTTACCCTAAAGATCCCGGAGGAGAAATGCATCGACATAGCATACAAAATGCAAGAACTGTCATCTCACAATGACACTGGCCAAGTCCCTTCAGACATCACTCAATAGATTACAAAGAATTATTTGTCATATAGGCAGCATGTCTGACTTGGGGCAGACAATGGCAAGGATACAGATTGCATCGACAACCAGCCAATATCTCAAGTATGGGACTCGGGAACCTCCTTGTCACCTGAACTAATGTCTCTTGTACGGAAAATTCATTTTATTGCTGCACAACTCTAGTTCTTAATCCCTTTTAAACACATACAGGGTATCTCTAATCCTATTGCCAATACTGGTTTTCAGGACAATTGCTTCAAACAATTGGACCCACAGATCAACATGCAACAACATTACCATATTCAATGTGGTCAACCTGAACCTGATCACCATTGCCAAAAATTTAGAAATGGTATCACCACACTCCTACATCAAACCATGGCACCTTCAACAACAAAAGGTTACCAAACCACCTATTGCCATTACAATACATTTTTACAGTCGTGTCAACTGCAAGGCGAACAAATCAACGGAGACACACGCTATTCATAAGTCAACTATCCCTACACTCATCGCGGCCAACATAAAAACTCACCTAGCAGCGATAAAACATTTCACGATACTGCACGGACATCACAACAAGTATCACCACTTCCTTGGAGCAATAGAACAAAATGCCCATCAAAAGTACACAAAAATCAAAAGACTGCCAATCACCATCAGGAAACTCCTCCAACTTAAATCACATATTTCATATGACCCGGACTTACTGAACTAAAAAATGTAATCCCATCTATCTTTGAACTTATGATAGAGCATTGAATTTTATTTACCTAAACATTGACTCGAACTAATATTGATTCGAACTCAAATATTCATAGCAACCTATTTACCCTGAATTTATTAAGGCTCTGACCGGTTTGTCCTCCTGCGCAACTGAATGTATGAGGGAATGGCTGGTCTTCAACAGATTAGTGCTATACCTGCCGCTGAATACTGCACTATTCGACATCAGTCACTTCTGTTTGGCGCACTCTGGGGCGACACCCACATATTTATCTATGTGACAAGCATGCTACAATCAATTTCACTTAGTATTGTTTATATTGTGTTCATTGGTAGACACACTGTGATCTACACTTCTTTTGTTCATTAGTGGTTGTACTAGTTATCGTGAATGAGACACTGCTCTTCACAGTAACTACATGCACGGAGGGACCCTATTCTCTCGCCAATGTACGTAGTATGTTAATATACTATAACTCCATTCTATGAGTCTTATCTGTGCTGTGGACCCTAATCAAAGTTATATTAGAACTGTATGTATTTTTATTCATTTTTATCTATTTTTATGATTTAGATCTTATTCATGAATTTTTTTTGTAATGTTGACATCGATTGCATCAAAATACTTCATCATTTGAGACCAGTTGCTTTTACTATGGGAAGAATAGCACAAACATTACCTGAATTATTTTTGCATGGTGCTGGAACTACAACTAGTCAAGAACACACTGTCTTACGAGAATGGGAAATTGAGTCAGAACATGATTATAGAAATAATATGAACTTCAATAAAGTAAACTTTTTGTTGTAAACAAATTTGTTTTCCTTTTTATTGGTCTGAATTTTTAAACTAAATAACTTTTTCTGTATCGTGTTATAGGTTTTCAATTGCCCTGGATGTACAAGTTTTCGTGTTGAGTTTGATGCGAGATGTGAAACTGAAAGAAGGTTTTTCTCATTACTAAATCATCCATGTTGTGTATAACCGGTTTTTACCACCATTTATGCTGTTTTAGATATGACTACTTGGAATTCACTGACTCATCTGGAGCAAAGAGAAGATTTGATCAAAATGCTGGTTCAGACAAATGGCCTACAGTAAGCTAGCAAAGAACAATGCCACATGTTTTGGTGGTTATCATAAAATAAAAATATAATCATAATTCTATTTTATATTACACAGGTTGTGAATTTTGATGCTGGTCAGCGTTTGGATTTCTTATTTCACTCTGACGGTAGTAACACTGCTTGGGGATATAAATTCAAAGTAAAATTTAGATTAAATATTAATTAAAAATACAAGGGATAGCAAAAATGAAAGTCTTCTTCAGTGCCACTTGTTTACATTTATGTATAGCACTGATGTTGATGCTTGAAAATTACCTTTGCTGTCTTGTTATTGTTTAATTCCGGTTTAATTAGCAACTTTGTTTGTTCTTGTTTTTGTTTGTTCTTCTCTAATACAGAAACTTATTGATACAAAACATATATATACAGAGTTTCATATTGCAGGTTTTAGCAATCGGAAGTCCTGATGTTGCTGTGAGTTGGATGTACGACCTCCACTTGAATATATCTCGTTGTGTTGGTGTATTCTGTGGAAATGCTCTCAATTCTAGAAAAGGTACACACAGGCTGTTCATAATGTGAAATTCTGTCATTCAAAGTGATCTCTTTCTTTTTATTTTCATCTCTTTTAAAGCTCTTGGTTTAAAAAAAACAAATGAGGAAGAAAAGGATGAGGAAGGTGCCCTCCTCCACAGTGAGTTGTGGGCATCTCTGTTTAGAGGAGGTTATATGATTGGAAAGTTGGAGAGGTCTTTGTCTGGTTTTCATGTAAGTAAATATTTCTAAGATAAAGCCTCATATATTGAACTTAATTTAATTTTAACATCATCTTATCATGTTTCTGTGCTTCCAATATATTCAGGAAATATTCCTTTTAACGTTCTCTCTCTTTTTCCCCCCTCTATATTTCAAAATATGATGCATTCAACATGGCTTAAGCTTTAAACTAGGACGGTTTTCCAATTGTACTTGTTAGACTGTAATGAAGAATAAGCGTATCTTTATCTTACAGAGAAACAATCCATCAGACTCGAATGTTAATTCATTTCTCTGTGCCATGATATCTAATGCCCCTGAGAACAGTTCATCATTTTTGCAAAGGTATGCATGTTCTTTGGAAACTGTAATAAGTAAAGAGTCAAGGTTTATTTGAAGACATTAATCTTAGGCTGTTTACTATCTTATTTGTAGATGTCAAAGTCAGTTTAAAGGACAAAGAATTGGTGGTGATATGTTAGATTCTGTTGTATGTGCAGTGTTTGCAGCTTTGATATGGCACACCCAAGAATTGCGAGAAATGGTTTCACATTTTGGTATAGATGTTGTTATACATTTGTAATGATTTAAAATGTGATATAAACTTACAATTTTGTTGAAACTGCTTCTTTTTTGTTTGGAAATCTTTGTTAAATCTAGCTTACTGAATTTATGTCGGAAATTAGTCCATATACCTATTTGGATCATTACACTTTTTTTTGTAAGAAAATATGATGTTCTTAAATTTAGAGCAAATTTCAGCCTAATTTTCTTATAAAACAAAAATTGTTGAACTGAAATTGTGGCCTTGTTTGGAAGAACTCGTTGTTAAATGATGTTACTTTCTCTTTCCAGCTGATGAGCATTCTCTCAAAGATATACCTTCAGGTATTTTACAAGCCTACACATCGGCAGAAAATATAAGAAGGCCACTGGTAATAACTTTGTTATTACTTTGTGCAAATCTCGTTTTGAACATAATCAACCACATTTAGCAATAATAATCACCCCAGTTTATGATTTTTAAGTAGCATTGTTTTTAGTAACTGGATTCTTTTTAGCTTGAGAAACGGCAAAAATTGTTAGCTCAAACAAACGAAAATTCTCATGATCCAAGCACTTGCTGTAATCCGGATGCACCCAGTAAATATAGTCTCAATGTTTTTCAACCATTACATCATCAGATCTAAAATGACCATCAAGTTACGTTTTATGTATTTTTAGTTGTGTCTTGTCGAGAGAAGGCGTTGTTTTTGCTCAAGTTTGCTGGTTTGTCAAAATTTACTTCAAGAAAGGTACTTTAATTGAAGCAATGAATCTATTATTCATTATGGAAAGGAATTCTTGAACCTTGATATAATATTGTATTGTTAAAAATCAAAATTGTTACTTTTAGTCAATGCATAATATTGAGCGAAGGACATCAGTAATGAATCGTAATCCAAAAATGTCTCGTCAAGATAGTTATGATCAAAGAAGAAGTGTAATTCTAGTCTTTATTATCTTAACATAATTGTCTGATGAATAAACTTCTGTTACAGTATTGAAATACACCTTAAATTTAGAGTCACAATTTTGATGAGCCAACAGAAAAATTTCCTTCTTTCCAATTGATACTAGATTTTGTAACCAACAATGCATTATCACACCACAAGTTAGTGATGCATTATTTTTAGATTATTATTATTTCATTATTTTATCCTATTATTATTATTATTTTCTTACATAATTCTTACATAATTCATAATTCATTACATAATTCATTTTGTTATTGCTATATGTTGTCTGCTTTTCATGATTTTCAGGATACATGATCTTCTACAGCATCGAAACAGATATGCTAGTACTATAACCAAAATCTACACTTATGCATCTGAATATATTGACCATATGATGGAAATTGAGAACTTAGAAGTATGAATCACATTTTTTATTTTGTCAGCCATTTTCCTCTTCCCTTATCTGTTTTTTCTCTCTTCCTTTTAACAAATCATTTGCATTATTCTAGGTTCCTTGCATTTTATTTTTGCAAAGTATCTTGTCGTGTCAAGACCATTTCCCTCAACATTATGCTGACTACTTAAATGGGTGTGGTTTAGAACAAGAAAATGCTGTTCGCAATGCTTTCTATACTTTCATTAAAAAGTTGGCTACAATCTTAGCTTCCAACATGGATACAATTAGTTCAACGTAAGTTTATATAAGTTTTTCGTTGTTAAAGGACTCAAGCTGTTTTATGAAGTGTTTCCTTCCTTTTCTTTTTGATATGCCAATAGTTCATGAAAAGCATACTCAAAGTTTTGGATTTATTTAAATGTTAAGTTCTTTAAGGATACATAGACGTCTTCTAACCTTTTTCCCGGACATTTTCCACTTTTTCTTACATTTCATCAAATGATCTATATATCATTGGTAAGCTAAAGAAAAGAACTTTCATCCAATATATTTACCAGTTAGCTTACTATTTGAAAAAATATTACCCTTCTTTCATATATTGAGTTCCTTTTTCAAAGGTTTTTGTTAAATCTTTTTATGATTTACATCATCATAATCAGCATTCCTCGTTCTAAAATAAAGTGTCACAGTTTTTTAAGAGAGGCTTTCAATTTTTATTTATGGATAAAAGCATCTTAACCTTTAACCTTAACCTTTAATTTTACATCCAAAACATAAGTTCAGGGGGTAATAACAAATGAAAAATGTGGCACACTTGTGTAGATTAGGGTCTCAGCTTTCCAACGAGCCCACATTCAGCTTCCATAGCCTGAAAACTTAAAACGAAGGAGATACAGCCTTAAAATTTTGCAAATGGCTCTATCACACTGGTGGAAACCAAGTTTAAGTGTAAATGAACATGATGGTCGGCACCAATTCATTATTACAAGAACCATGATTTTACCTACAGAATTCTGTTGGCTGGTGATATCAAAAGAAACCCTGGGCCAACATATTATAACCAGTGCTCAAAAGCAGTAAGATGCCACAATAAACAAATGAAATTTTGTAAGTGTGGATCTGTCACTTGTAGAATTCCATCAATATGGACATATCCAAATTGCTTCTGGCAAACATTACTTTTTCACAATCACACTTACCTAACACATGATGATCCACAAGATATGACTTTTAACGAAATCTCAAAACTACCAAGAACTACATAAATCACACCAGCATTGATCACTAAAACACATGTTCCTTTTACTTTCCTTTGACACCTTCCTTTGATGACTTTATGGAGCAACACAAATTTGACATCATGACTTTTTGAAACACATTTGAATGGTGATCCAAACTTACTGAATAACATCACAATTCCAGGTTGCAACACAGAGTACGCCAACTATGACTTAAAAAGAGGTGGCGGCGTTGGAGCCTATATTAAGATCAAAATTAAATATAAGCCTGGAAAGACATACACAGATAAGATCCAGACATGGAGAATCTGTGGTTGGAAATAAAAGGAAAAAACAAAAACTACTCATTTGAACTAATAGTCTACCAGTCAAGTGCAGATCAAGCAAGTAAAGACCTTTAGTTACCCAAAATTTGAAAATATCCTTACCCAAGTTAACAACTTGTGGGTTGGTCCAGTCATAATCTGTTGAGATTTCAGCATTAACCTGTTATCCAACAAACAAACGACAGATACATACTCCAGATTTTTAGAAAATGTAGTGAAAAAACAAACAAGAAGGGGTGTATTACTAATTGATCACATCATCACCAAAATTTCTAATAAGATCCTGCACACAGACGCGATTCCCTGTAAAACAATCAGTGATCTACAAAAAAAGGCAGTATTGTCAAAATGTCCGAAGAAAGTTATGGATGACTAAATACAGGATTTTACAACCCAACCCAAAACTGATTACTGAAGACCCAGACCCAGACCTAAACAACCATTTCAACAATATTGTGACAAAAGCATGTACGCCATTTGTCAAAACCTTATTCACTATTTATTCTTATAGATCATCGTCGTCAGTATTTTTGTCTGCTCAAGCATATTTACTTCACTTTCTTGATGTGGATTGGAAAACATATGATTATCATTTTGTCAGTGACCTGAATTTACCTTTTCTTCTCGTGCAATGCTTGCAAGGTAATGTTATAGTGTGGCCACTTTTCTGAAAATCAGGAAAAATTCAGGGAAAAATAATTTAGTTGGGGATTTCAGGAAGAGTTAGGAAATTTTGATTTTTTTTAGAAAGGAATAAATGACGTGTGGGGATTTTTGGAAATTCTTTTAGGGCAGTTTTTAGTTTTCTCAATTTCTATTTTGTTATGAGAGTATTATTGTATTAATGTCTGAAAACTTTCATGCAAGTACATGTCTTGACTTCTGTATTTTTGGTTTTTCTCATTTTTCAGTCAGGGAAAACTATATGAAGTCAGGGAATATTTTTCGGAAAATGAATGGTCACCCTGGTCAAATATTCAAATATGGGACTGTCATGTAATGTATATTTTGCTTGTCTTCTTCACATTATCTAGCTGCATCTTTGCCAAGTACAAACGCTGAAGAAGAAGCAGAATTGAAAATGTATGAGAGACATAAGAAATTTTTTGAAGAAGCTTGTAAAGAAAGTATTGATACATGGTGTACTCAGCATCGTCAGAGAGCTCCTATTGATATACAAAGAGACATAAACTTATTTATTGCAAGATATTCAGGAAATTTAGATGTAGTAATAACATGTGATGGGTGTCAAGAAACAATTAAAGGGAGACGTCATCGCTGTTTGAATTGCACCGATATGGACTTGTGTTCAAAATGTTTTTCTAGTGGTAATAAACCGAACGAACATAATGATCAGCATGAAGTCATTAATCTCAGGTAATATCATCATTGAAAAAAAGATTTGAAGATTTGATAGAAAATTAACATTTTTTTTCATGTAATACAAAATTAGGGGCTTGTGGATTTCATTCAAAGAAGAAAGCAAAAATATGAGTACAGCTAACTAATTACATGTGCTCATATTGGTTGATTTATCCTGGTTTTTGGAAAAACTTTTTAAATACTTTCTTAGGTTTTCTTTTTTTCATTTCTAGATAATATGATCAAAGTTTTATTGACAAAATTAAAATATCCATGCGATTGGCTGAAAGTCAAGCAGAATGTTCTTTATACTGTTGTTGTGATGATCAGTTCTAGAAAAAGATTTATGGTTTATAACAAGAAATTCAGATATCTCAAATAAAAAGCTTTCATAAGAAAAAAATATTAAAACTGCTTTTTGATCAATCTCTTCTGCTTATAAGGAAATAAAAATGGAATTCTCGAGTTGTTTACTTTTTTTTTTAATGAAAAGTGAGGTTTGAGAAAATAGGTTTCTTTGCATTGTGAACATAAGTTTTTTCTTGTAGATTTTTTATATCAGTTGATTCTGATTCATGTATTCTTCAAAATTTAAAAAGTTACAAGACCTTTTCAAAGTATCTTATTCAGGTTAATATTCACATTTTTTAGGTATACATGTGATGGTTGCAGGGCCTTCATAGTGGAAACAAGAATACATTGTAACCAATGTGATGATTTTGACTTATGTCTGGGCTGTTATAAGAATAATATTTTTCCTTCTCCGTAAGTGCTGTGAAATTTAATTTACTGTAAACTCTCATAAAGTTTGATATTCTATTATGGGTTTTTCTAATCATCATTTTGATCCTTTCAATATTTCCATTGTATTTATTTTTCTGTATCAGAAAATATTATGCTTTCTCATCTTGATTCCAGGGCTCAAAATAAGGGGCAGTTAGCAGTCAATGGTCACAGTGTTTAACACATCCTGTCCATTCAAACCATCTTTCTTGTGATCAACAGGAATGTGATCTGGGTACATTTAAAACATGTTTTTCTATATATGTAAAAAATCAGTTAGCCGGGCAATTCTGGAAAAGATTATAACTACCAGGTAGCATTGACTGCTACAAAACTTTCTGATCATGATGCATGCAAGAGCTTGAAAAGTTATTTTGAGCCCTGTAATTGATATTGTGAGAATTGTAAATGTAGTTACATTTTAATATTTAACTGTAGACATGATCGCAGTCACTCTGTCACAAGATCTCGACTTATACGTAAAGGTAAGATTCTCATTACTTCTGTTGATGTATTCTCAACTTTTTGTTTTGTTTATTTGACTTTTCTTGTGCACTTTGTAATTATTTTTCTTCATCAATTTTTCTTCATCAATTTTTCTTCATCAAACATCATGAAAGTTTGCATTTCAGGATTACTTCCAAATAAAACATCAAAGGGTGTGGCTTTACAAAGTTACATTCACCATCATAGTTGGTTGCAGTTCTGTGCGTTATCACTTTCCCTGTCTGAATCTCTCCAAGGTAAAAAGCTGCAAGGTGAGAAGTGTGTGCTTTGATATATATGGTCTTTGAATTATTTTTCCACTGACGCAATAACCATAAATCATGCTTATTAGGTATAGACCAAGAATATGTTAAAGAAGCTGTTCAGTTATTATTAAATTGTTTGGAAAAGATGACCGATTATTTGCAAGGTATTGGCTCATTATATTGACATTAAAATCTTGTTATTATGAACCCTGATTAAAGCAAGATCTCGTTATGACTGTCTCAGTTTTCCCTTGCCCTGCCTTACCTAGTCCTCTCGGGAGATTTCTCAATGTAACAAACTCTCAATGTAACTCTCTCTCTTCGGTGATCATCATAATCGAAAGTCTGTTTTCCAATCACCTAGTTAAAATTAGTTTGTGATCAAAGATCATCATTGTTTAGATAATGTTGTCAATAGAGATGTCGACCATGATGTTGATGATATTGATTCAGTTAAAGATTTGAAGAAAGGGAGTGAAGAAGTCTTAATATCTTCATTTACACCTACAATTGCACCTGGTGATATTGGACCAAGTGGTGACGCAACTTGTCCTGATAAATCTTTGATGAGGGACATTGATGAAAATGAACAATTGAAAAATGTAGATGTGTATTTCACAATTTCCACTGAAAGACATACTCCAGTAAAACATGTCAGTGAAACCGAAAGAGATTCTGAATCCAAATGCTGTGATGAAGATGGTGTCGCACTTGAAAGTAATGCTGGAGTAACTAAGACAATGAGCGAAAATAATGATGCTATTGAAGTAAATGTTGAAGATAACGAAGTGATGGAACTTTCCCACAAAGATAGTACAGAAACTATGAATGAAATGTCTACTTCCGAAGTGTCACAACCTACTTCAACTGTAATTTTACCACAAGATGTTCAATCAAGCAACACTAGTTTAGATACCTTACAAAATTTAGATAATATCGTAACTGTTCCCATTCTTGTTAATATCAATGCAGCAACAAGTTCTGATGATGTTAATCCAAGTGAATTAGAACTCAAAGATGTAGCAATCATTGTGAAAACTTCTGAAAAAGAAGAAGAAATTGTTGATACTTCACTTGAAACGACTTTGTATGAAAAAGTTTTAGCACTAATTGGTGCTGTCATACCTCCCAATAAACAGGTAAACATTCTTGATACTGCTGACATGTGCCATTATAATAGTTGTGTTTAAGTGTGTATTCTTAAATATAGCCCTGCAGTGTAGAGTCTTGTCACAGTAGATAAGCTTCATAAGAAATGTAAGCAAAAGAAATAAAATGATGAAAAAGACTCTACGTTGCAGATAATGTAAGAAAACGGAAGGGGAATTTCTCATTTGTTTTAAGCAGAACAAAAAGTTTTAGCAGGGCTATAAATGGATTATTAACCTTTATTAGTCTGCTTGTATGATATATCTCTACCTTTTTCCAATAAGCCATGAATATTCCAATTATTTCCAAATTTTTGTTTAGTTACCAACTTCTGCACATTTTGTTGACTTAAAGAGATTTATTGCAGCCAAACTATTACCATGTTTATATAAAATGATAAGAAGCTCAGACAAAAATTCACGTCTTTGCATGCTTACACTTGGCATCTTATCAAAAATATTACAATGTTTTGGACCTGAGGTATGAATGTTAACGATGCTGTTTTCCTGAACAACTCGTCTTCTTCGGAAATATACACTCTCATGTTGGTTTATCTAGATTGCAGATACTGGTGTTCTATGCGCCATGAAGCCACAGACTTATACTAACCCAATTTGTGGAATGTTGAGTGTTAGCTTTCTGTTTAATCTGGGAGCAGATAGTTTGAAAAAGTAAGCTGTGGAAAATTGTATTACGCAAATTCACACATTCATAGGTACAAAGAAGTTCTATTAAAAGGAAGATGTTTCTGTTTCTGTTTATAGTGCTGACCTGGAAACTGCTTCCGCTGTTGAAAGTGTGTTAAGAAATCTTTGGTGTGATAGCAATTGGAAAGAATGCATCACAGATCATTCCAGATTGTTACTACAGCAACTTACACAAAGTACCCAGGTTCTAAATTTGTTTTCATTATCTTAAACTACTTTCTTAATCTACCTCATGTGAAGTTTATTGTATAAAAAGTTACAGAATATAGGATTCACAGTAAACTTTAAATTTTTAGGACCCGTTATTGACATCGCTTTTCTCACTGATGTTTTTGGCAGGCTTCCCTGATATATTTCGAATAGGAATGCAGTGTGTAGTGAAGGAAATTGGAAATGATCCAAAACAAGTTATTGTACTTGGCTATTCACACGAAGATGGCACTTTAACTGCTATCAATTTCAAAAATCGAAAGAAAATGACTGTCAAGGAAAATAATGTTGATTCAACTTTAAACTCTCATGGAATTCATGATGAAAAAAGGCTAAACTTACTTCTTCATATTGTAAAAAAGAATGTTATAACCAGCAGAGGTACTGCTCAATATTATAAGACCAGGCATAGCCCAATTTTTTTCCACAAAAATAATTTTGTCAATTGAATGCCTTTAGAATTAAGTCATGGATCACCTCTTTCTAGGTGAGAATATGTCATTGGAAAGATTGTGGGTTCTTGCACTTGCATGTAAAGCACTACTCAACATACTGAAGAATGGAGTAGGCAAAGACGAACTTACCATGATTATTAACTCTGGGGTATTACCTTCTATAGTTGCATTAGCATGTCAAGGAACTGGTTTTAGTAAACAGTGGTTATTAAGAGATCTTGAGGTGAGTCAAATTGAGTTGTTTGTGGTTATGAAAAGACCGGAATGATAACTGTGAAAATTACTTCTGATATCTGTTTCGTATCATTTAGGTTTTTAGTTGGAAGCTTTATAAAAGTGGTGAGGTCATTCCACAACTTGGGGAAACATTAGATAAGAAGGAGGTGATGGAAAAAGATATCTTGAAGTCAGATAATGCATTAGAAGATATTCCCAAATCTCCATTGGATGGACTTGATGAAGAAACGAAACTTTGTATGGATGTAAGTTGTTAATGATCAAAGTGTTTGTTGGCTGCTAAGGATTACTCAAATTTATCCTTAAAAGAAAAAAGATCTTTTCTTAATCATCAATAATAGTAGGTTATTAATTCGATGAAAAGGTCTTATAAGGATGACATAAAAATCCAGCATTTTCTTCTGTTGTTGGAATCTTGTATCCAAAACGAACTGCTGCTTTCTTTGTCAATAGGATGGAGACTTCTTCTATCAAACTTTTGTATTTTGTCACCTAGTTGTTAACAGGAAATAAGCGTTAGGGAATAAACGAAAGGAATGAGGCCATACAATGAACCCCTTTAAATTTATGTTAATTCAATTAATATTTACAGACCATTCATGATGCATTGCTTTGTCCATACCCAATCCTTCGTGCAATATATGAACATAATGGTCAGGACAGAGAAAAACTGCTAGAAGAAGTTCAAAGAAGGTGAGTTTTGCGTTTTTAATGTCCTTAACCCTAGCTTGTCCTTGTGCATAATTTTGATGTTTATGCTTTTAATCTGTTACTATGGACATTGGGGAGGAATATTTATATAAAAAAATAATAATAATTGTATGAAACAGAATAATGAAACAGAAACAAACAAAAAAACAAAAATATTTTGTATTGTATTATACTGTAAAATCCCAGTTATAGCATTCGAACTACTACTACTACTTTGAAATCCCACTACTATTTTGGGCTAACTTTCCTGTAACCAATTTTCATCATTCTTTTCGGACCGAATAAGTTACGAATTCAACAAGACTAATTTTATAGCAATGAATTTGAAGTTGGGGTTACGATAGTTTGATTACATAACTTCAACCCAGAGATTGCAATGTTCCCATTGTTATTTTCTTTAATCCTCATGTACAATGAATGTGTAACTGATTAAATTTATTGTGGCTATATATTCTTCCTATTTACCTCTTAGTTTTGATGGAAATGCTGGTTGTATAATTCGTGCTTCTGAAGAAATACAAGAACTGGCAAAGCAATGGTAAAATAGTTTCTCTCTATCACCCTCCCTCCCCCTACTCTTTCAAGATTGTAACAAATTCCAGTTGTGTTCTAATAAAACACTTCAAATGACAGGACTGAATAAATGAATATCAAGATGTCATTATTGAAAGTTCATGTGTCATCAAGGAGGGTCTATCTTTCATTCTCACCTGATCACAAACTTTCATATTTTTTATTGCACATAGACCATTTGCAGCAATAAAAACTCCTTTCATGCCAAGCTACATTGTGATTTGACCATTCAGGGAAAAAAAAGATGCTGGAAATGCTGATCATCCCCCAGTTGATTCATCAATTGATGCTGGAATTTTAAAGTTTCAACCTCAAACGGTTGAATTTAAAGACTTGCAAGCCAAGCCAGAGGGTGGTGAAAATCCTAATAAATTAATTTCATCTTTAACAGAAGAGGAAATAAATGAGGTACCATCTATTAGTTCCTCGTTCACTCAGTCCCCATAAGTTCTACCAGATATTTGTTGTCTTCTAGAGATGTGTTTCATTTTTCACTAGACTATGGCAAGACAAAGAAGGCTGAAATCAAGTGAATTGTTAAGAAAGCAACTGGAACAAAAAAATGACGGCAATTCTAGAGGGTTTGCAGAAAAAGTATCTTCCTTTTCTTTGCATAATCATGTACAGTTATAATTTCGAAACTTGACAAAATTTGTAATTTTTTTGTTTATAGGTTAATTATGCTGTAGCAGTCGGTTATTCTCGATATTTAGTTGGTTGTCTATTCGCACAATGGCATGGATCAGATGACATCATTTCATCTATGTTAGAGAATATTGCACCACAGAATATTGTTGGATTGTTGGATCTCATTCAAAGTTTAGAAACCAAAGAACATTTTCAAAAGGTTTGCAAAAAAAGGATTCATTTGACTGTGTTGTGATAATTTAAGTGTTTTGTTGGGTGAAAACCCATAGTACCGTGTTCAAGTTTCAACCCAGTCCTATTTCTGTTTTCTAATCCGAAGGGGTTCAAACGCAACGTATATTTATGGCCCCAAAAATGTTCAAAAACTTGTTATTTGTGCAAATGAGCAAGATACAATTTTTTAGCTACTGAAAATAAACACACATGAAAATTAGTACACTTAAGGTAGTTCCGTTAAGGTAGGAAAGAAAGACAAACACTTATTAGCATTCAATAGGATAGGAAACCAAATCATAAAAATATATATGTGACTATCCAAAGGAAAAAAACTAACATTATAGATAAAATGAAATAATAGATTATCAATTCTGAGAACAAAAGAATTACCTATAGGTTTACCTATAATCTATCTATAATAAATAAACTATAGATTATAGATTGTAGGTTATAAGTAATTGTTTACCTGCAAAGCTCTATAATTTTATAGATAAACCTATTATATAGATAATATAGATAAAGTTATAGGTAATTATAGGTAATCCTTATCTATAACATATTATAGGTAAACTAGTGTAGCGTGTAAAAACATTTTACAGTTTTTCTCCATCAATTGTTTTTACACGCAATACTGCCATGATAAATCTGTGTATATACAAAAATTGTTGTGTTTCTCCATGTTGAAATTATATCATATTTAACACAAATATTTTGGATCGATCATTCAAAGAATGCTATTATCCCTATTTTTTAGTGCTATTTGGCCTATTTAGAGATTTCTAAAGTTGTACAGTTAATCTAAAAGCTAAAATTCCAATGTTCAGAGATTTAGAAAAGAGACAATACGACGTATACTCCTACCTAACCAATGTATACTCCTACCTTACCACGGTTAAACTTCTGACATATAAGAAAATACTTTCAAAATTTCCCTATTATCTAATAAAAACAATACCTTCTGAGACGTTTTAATCTTTCAAATCTTTATTCTGCTATGAATTGTGGAAAGTCAAAACCCAAAACTCCACTTGTGCATCATGATACAAAAAACATGTAAATATGTATATAACCATGATTTACACATTCCTTCTTGTATAACATTCATCTATACTATTCAATTTTCTAATCTAACACAAAAAGATATCAATCAAACACTATCAAAACAATATAATAATGATCTTGATACCTTCGTTTTCCTAAAGGCGAACCTTAATAATACCAAATAAACTGCTAGCTACACATTTCGGCATAGTAGTCAAAACTAACTGATACGAAAAAGCTACATTCAAACACATTAAAAAATACACATCGGTAGAAAATGATGAACTGATAATACGAACACATAACAGGTCTACATCGATTATCTCTCGGATAGAATAGTTACTGACACCGATCAATGTTGTTATTCTTTATTACTAAACTTAAAACGTTGGATAAAAAAATAAAAACAAAAACAAATACTTTTACACACATCGTCTTCATTTTTCGTTTAAAGAAATGAACGTTTAAAAAATTTGATGAACTTTCGAACGCAAAAACCATTGCAGTGCCTTCTCCTCCGTGCGGCTTTATGATGTCTTCCTTAAGGTACAAAAACTCCACGAAGTAATAAAACCCCGTAAGATGGAGCTAGAGATTCTCCTAATGGGAGATTCTCCCTATACTAATACGGAAAAAATAAACATCCATTGACGAACTTCCCGAGATATTTTACCTAAAGTTCTTTCTTTCAAAGTTAGGTAAGAAAAAAGCAAGATTTAGTATTAGTATAAGAAGACTAGTATCCCGTGTAAAAACATTTTACGGTTCCACTCCCAAGAATCTTAAGAAATATAAAAATTCAACCTAAAAATGTTTCTGTTACATTTTCCAACTATTGAGTGAAACCGTAAAATTATGCCTTCGTACGGGATACCTGAATCAATTAAAATGTGAATCGTAAAAAAACATTATACCTCCTCAGTATACACAACCAAAGGATCATTCTTCTATGAATTCATTAAATGCTTTATCCCAATTGCTTGTACCGTGATTATGTAAAACCATGATTGGCACATTCAATATTCTGCTTCATAATTTTTATTTACACTAAATTTTTAATCTAAAAAGAAAGAAGTCATATAGAAAATAAGCAAGAAAAAAATGCATTCAGAATGTAAAATAGCACTAAATAACCAAGATAAGCACCATGGCTTAAATTCAAACTGAGAATTCCAAAACGACATACGGAAAGCCAGTACAAATAATAAGTAGGCTCCCCTAAAATGTACATGATGCAGCAAAATAGCCACTCGAAAAGAAATCATACATTACACATTACACACTCCCTCTCCGCTGTCACAGACAAAATAAAACAAACAACAAACAAAATAAAACAGAGATAATTTAAAGAAATATGACTGTGGCCATCATGGAATAGGTAGATGTTATCAACGAAGAGTAAAAAGGAAAGATATTAAGCTATTAAGATCCTCTCTTCCACTAAAAACAAAACAAACAACATACTTAAAAATATATATAGCAATATAAAAACATAGGTTAAACAACGAAATGGAATAGCTATAGGATCTGTGAAGTATAGTATAAAAACCTATAATTTAGGCTGGCGGTGTGGGTTGTATGTAGGGAAAGGGTTAGGGTTCAATCATCATATGAGGGTAGGGGAGCTTTAACTTTCTTGAAAACAGCCACAAAAATTCGCTTGAAAAACAAACAACAACAATAACACAGCAGCAATAATATCTCAGCGTAACACAAAACCCTTTACTGCTTCACATGCAACAAAAAAGCATCAGAAATAACGATGTAGCTCTTCCACACAATATGTTGATAACGTTTCCCACATGGTCGAAATGATTGCAACGACGCAACCATTTTTAATCACAATATGTAAATACCACTTCGTTAACAATCCTCCAATTCCATTAACAGTTTCTTTGCTTTCCAGCACACCATTACTACCAAAAATAACGACATTATCTTCGTGTTTTGATTCAATTTAATGTATATACTTCCACTCGTTAATTCCATCTTTATGAAACCATCAGTTCCAAGAAAAAGAAATAAATCAAAAACCATTTGCTATCATTTGACAACTTCTTCTGTGCAAAACCATTTTTAATAACTGTAAGTAAGATGTTCTTCACTTTCCAGTACACGTTTCTACTACTATTTCTTTCTTCCACTCGTTAATTCGCGTTTAATAATAATAATACAATCCTTCGCTTGATTTCTTCGTTCGTCTCGCGAATCAATCTTTACGAAAACAAAAACAGATTTGTTTACATTTTAAAAACCCTCATTTCTTTTCTGCATCATCATCATAGGACTGGTAGTAACTTTACTAATACTTTCGCAACAAACAACAATATTATTCTTCCCTTTTTGAAATAAAAACAAACAACAAAAAACAAAAACAGTTCTTCGCTCTTCTTGTTCAAACAAAAATGATCGTTGAGAATATTTCAAACGAAAAACCATTGCATTGCATCCTTCTCCGTGGAGACTTTCATCGTCTTCTCTCACGTACAACACCCTTCGACATGAAAAAACCCGTAAGATGAAGTTGGACCATTACTAATACGTAAATGAAAATACCGAAAAAAAGCTTCTCGCAGCAGCGTGGTTTTACGCGCTCCCCGTGAGAAAATGACCGTGAAATTTTTCTAAATGTATCACTCTCTAAAATAAAAGTGGTATGCACAACTCGCTATTATATATAAGATAGGTATATCTATAACTGGGAGTTGATCTGTCGATCTGAATAATAAGCGAACCTAATTAATTATTCATATTACAAACATCCACATAAAGAAATAAAGAAACAATATAACAATAAAACACCTGAAAAGAAACATCCATTGATTTTACTCACAATAGGTGAGATCATTTCTATGACCAGAAATCCTTCAAACATCTGTTCTCTTCTGATTTTTTAAAAGCGGATTTCTCTATTATAAAATTTTTGATTTTTCAGCAAGATACCCTCCAGAAAAAAGTGTCCTGTGACACAAATTGACATGGCAACGGTAAATAAATTATGCAGTCGTATTCCTTTAATGTTGAACTCAAAAACTGTGTCTGTGTTTGGCAAATAATTATGCAGATTTTAAATAATGAGCCAATCGGTTTGATTTTTTACTTTTTAATTTATGAAATTTGAATTGAAATGCTTATAAAATTTGATTGACATAAAATAAAATAAAATCTTTTTTATATACAATGCAAGAGGAACATTATGCAATATTTTTAAAAATGTAAATATTAGCCGTTGTCACATAGGACACTTTTTAACAAGTACGGCGTATTTCAACTTTTGAGGTCAGATCTCCAAAAACACAAACTTTTTGGAAATTTTAATTTAACCCATCATTTAGAGCAGGCTAAGAGCTTTTTATATTACATATATTACTACATAATATGTTACGTAATTATTTTTAATTGTGAAAATATTAAGCATCAAAGAAAAAGTGTGCTGACCCTTTACAGCAACATTAATCTGTAAACTTTTTGTACAACCATCCAGCTCATGGCAATTTATATTTTTATTTCTAGATCTTGTTTTCTATGTGCCGGCTGGGAAGGTCTTATGAAATATTCATCATAAGTCCCCATTCTCACGCAGAAAGAGAAATTTTCGCCAAATTCGCCCAATTAAATCCTCAAGTAAAATCCTTAAAGAGCCTATTCGCGATAATAAATCCACGGGAAATTTTTTTTTTTTTCATTTTTCAGAATAAGCAAAACTTACATTTTTCAAAAATAATTTCCAGGATATCAAACAAAATGTAAATCTTTTATTATTTTATTACTCCTTTTGATCTCCTCCAAGGCAAACAATTGAGAATTAAGTCTTATATCGAAATAATGCTATTTGAAATATCGAAAAATTTGGGTAACAGTTTCTGGCATACCACTAGCTGAAAAACAAACCACGAAAAAATCAAAATATATGACACATTGATAAAACTAAAATTCGCGAAAATAAATTCTCACAAAAAATCCACCGCTAGCCAATTCTCGAAATTAAATCCACGCAAAATGTTAAAAAAAATGACTCGCAAAAATAAATCCACGCGCAAATTTCTTTCCTTAGGGAACACACCATCAGGCGCGGGAAAAGGCTTTGTGTATTCGATCCACCACAAACCCAAGAATAATTCGTCGCACGTTTCTTGCACCTACCAAGTGAATTGACCTAAGGACCTGTGAACTAAGGAGAAACGATAGGAAAACCAGTAAAAATCTGTTAAGCTTTTCATTTCCAAAACTAATACTAACACCTGGGGTCATTACCTGTATTTCATTTTGTGGTTGCTGCCATGCACACTCTAAATCGTGCGAAACATACTTATTTAAGCACACCGCTTCAAATCCCTCGTGTAATGTAATGCATTGCATTCCAAAATAAGTATGTTGTCAAAAGATGAAAGGTCGCATAAAATATACGGAATACTAAATACTATGCTGTACATCAGGTATTTTAATTAGTTTGTGCCTACTGATGAAAAAATATTTGTGAAGCGATAGATATGAAAAAAATATACCAGGAGAAAGCTTTTTGTATTTGATTTCATCAACTTCATGACAACACAAACCCTCTCCCAACACAGGAATAGCAGTACAAAAGCCACTTTGCATCACTTCTTGCAAGACAAATTCATCCTGTCAATCACTTCGACGAGTTTCACAATATCACCATCATTGTGTAATAAATCTTTGTTGTCATCAGTGTAAACCTCATCAACGTCTTCCAATTCTTCCTCAATGTTGCTGCAAGTCGCCTGATCACGACATTATTCTTTTTTTTTTCCAAGGTTCAAATTGATAGGGTTCAACAGACATTAAAGTGTTGCGAAAAAAAATATGTAAAATGAGAAACTTTTTGCTTCTTCATTATAAATTACTCGTTGGTTTCTCTATGTTTTCAGTATGTTATTCTAATTTCAAGCCCTACTGTGACGTCACAAAGAAAAAGAAGACTGGTATCTACTCGGAATTTTCTGTCTGATTTAATAAATAGAGACAATAGATTTAAAACGTGATCGCTTGAATAAACTTTTGCTTGATATACATGAAAGAATAATCTTTGGTAAAATAGGATATTGGAAATTATTTTTTTATTATTATCATCTTGAATAAGTTTAACTTGTTCTGTCACCTCGGCTACTGACCAATCAAAATAAGAGAATGGACATCAAATGTGAAACTCCACTAATAAATTGCTAATGCAAACATGATAGCTGATGTTCAATAAATGCTCTTTCAATATTATCTGGTTGAAATCGTTTCATTTTATAGGTAGTTTTTAATTTCATTCACTGCTGCAATAAACAACTACTTCAACCACTGGCTCTGTCAGCAGTACAGTGCATGAGCGAAGTTCGTTTAGCAACAGAGTCAAGGGAATCAGATCATAAATACAAAAATAATGCCAAAATAGAGGTGAGTATCATTTGAAAATCATTCATTCGATGGTATTATCATGGAATGTTGAGAACTGTTCTAATTCTTTCATGTTTATTGATTTATGGCGATAATTTTTACTGTTTATAGGATAAAGTTCATATACCTGGTGCTACAAGTCTATTTATTCGATTTGATGATAGGTTTGTTTGAAGTGATGTTGTTTCTTTGTTACAATTTTTTGTTACAAGTTTTTAAGAGGGTTAAATAGAGTATCAAAGAATACCAGTTTTTTAATTTTGGGGACTTGAGGAGGGGTGCTCATTAAAGGGTGGCACTCATTTGAGGGTGGCTATCTTTGGAGGGGGTGGGGGTGCTCATTCAATATACGTAAAAATGATTTTAACTTGTTTCCTAAATAAGATTCAGTATGAAAGGAAATATAAAGGAAATGGGGGAGGAAAAATAAAACATTTTGTGTTTTTCCCATTATAAGGAAGATAGCCACACAAGCTAATTTGGTTGTAATTTAGAATTTCTGTATAATTATCAAGTGAGTGCCCCTTTTAAAGAATAGAGTGGGCCCTCAATTGATTGAGGCGCATCAGGTTTAACTTACACTTGTAGTTGTTTAAGGCTTCATTTCTTCATTCATCTATTTAGATGTGCAACTGAATATAGTTGTGATGAACTTGTACTATCTTCATCAGCAAATTTTCAGCAAAATCGAAGAGTGTTTAGTGGCTCTACGGATTGGCAGGATTTTGAAATGCCTGGTAAAAATATTTCATTGTTGACTTAGTTGCTGAACCGTTGTTGCGAATATCAACTTCACATGTACCGTGAACAATAACAGTAAAGGTTTTCTAAGGTTTTGGCTATATTTTTATGATCTCAGCCTGCGAGGTTATAGTTTTTGATAAGAGTGCGGGAAGTTAATTTTCGTGGCAACTTATTTTATTGGGTGAAAATAAAAAAACTGATAACTTTTTTTGGAAGATTATTTTTAAAAAGTTGTCCGGTTTATAAGTTATTTACAAAGTTTTACTAAAATAAGGCTTAATAATCAATTTATTCTTGTTTTGAAATTTTGCAGGAATTTATTTGTCGTGGATTTAGGGTTGATTAAGACTTAATAAATTACATAAAAATTGATTTCCCAAAAAATTAATTCCCTTATATTAAACCTTCATGTATATAATGATCTTTCCGTATCTGTTATGCAGAGATGATGTTTTTGATTGTATTTTGTGGAAGAATTGTCTGATGAACGTCTAAATTGGGCCTGGTTTGATTTTCTGTACAAAATTGAAGCAAAAGGGTTTCCAATGAATCAATTTGGAGTCTGATGTGTCCTCAATTACTGTAAGATCATTAACTCTGTGACCATCAATTTTTCAAGTGCAATAATGAAAAATGTTGTCAACATGTTGAACAGCTATAATTTCGTGAACATATTTTTCGGGAGTAAATAAGAACACAAATGAGTGATGGTATTGGTTTTGAATTTTTCATAATGTATTTCACAAATTCAAGAGTTTAAATTTTATCGGCGTAAGTAAGTTTTCTTTCTGTTTTTTTTTTTGTGCTAGAGAGATCTGCATGTACAGCACAGCTTCATACAAACCTGTGTATACTTCATGGATAGCTTAATGGCTGGTTATTCTTTGCATTTTTTAACTTCTGATCAAATATTTCCCGTCAAAAATTAAATATGCCTCCATTGGAATTCTAGAAAAGATTCATTATTGTCATAGCTAATTGTTTTTTTATTAGCCATCATAATCCAGCATCTTGAGCTACAGATGATCATGGTCACCTTTAAAAAATAATGGATGCTGAGTATATCTGTTTTCCATCTGCTGCGATATATACTCTAAAAAATTCTTAACCCTTTTAAGTATTTTATGTATGTATTCAAACTAATTTTCTCTTAATCACAGACTTTGTATCTCTTGTTTTTCGGACATTATTCAAATGTATACTGATGAAACGGCGAAGGCTCTGCATTTTATACTTGGCCGCTGTGTGGATACATGGAGATGTCATTTTATTAAAAAGATCGGGTTGTGTACAGCTTAGCTACCTACAAGCCCATGTATATTTAATAAAATATAGCTTCATGGTTGGTTATTCTTTGTATTTTTCAACTTTTCAACTATTGAATATAATATTAAAGATTTTATTACTTGAATATACACTTTTCAAACCCATTCAAATTTCATTATTTATCATCTTTGATGCTGCCCAGCTTTAATTTTTAGACGGTCATTAAAATATTACTGTTTTTCAACATATTTAGATTTAATTGATATATGATGAAACTGGTTCAACTTTTGGTTTTTGAAATTATCATTGTTTTTTAAATTCCATTTTTAATTCGACGAAGATCTGTTGCTTTTCTGACCTTATCCTACTTTATCCTGAAAAAACGGTGAAGTCTTAAAAAAGTCCTGTGTTTCCAGATGAACATGTTTTCAAGGTAAACGTATATGTTTATATACTTGCACGTAAACTTTTTGAAACCCATTCGAATTTCCTTTTTGTTGTTGATATTTTTTACATTTCTTGGCTTTAATTTTTAGCCCGTCATAAAAAAAACATTACTGTTTCAAGTCAATTCAAGCTTCACTGTCACAAGGCTAACATAAGAAATAATACGGTTTTATGTTGCTAGACCGACTACCGCTTAAAATTATAAAGTCAAGAAGTATAAGAAATGTCAAAAAATAAAATTTGAATGGTTTTCAAAAAGCATATGAAGTATTATATACGTTTACCATTAAAACATGTACACCTTGGAAACACATTAGAATATTTTTAAGGCTTCACCGTTTTGTCAGTATAACTTAAAATGTCAGAAAAGCAACAGATCATAGTCACATTAAAAGTTGAACTTCAAAAACATGAAAGAATAGAAATACAAAAGCTGAATGGTTTTCGTCAAATATGACAATTAAATCTAAAATTAAATTAAATCTAAAAATCCTGACAAAATAGAGACCAACTAACGACTAAATATTTGAGGCTCGGAATGTTGTGAAATAATAATTTATTTTATGACCGTTTAAATATTAAAGCAGTGAAGTATCAAAGGATAACAAAAGATAAAATTTGAATGGTTTTTGAAAAGAGTGTATAAATATCCAAGTAAAACTGAAGATTGTTTAAAGCATGAAACTCTAAGTATTGAAGAAACAATCGTCTTTTCATTGAACCTAATATCCAAGTATATACGTATACGTTTACCTTTAAAACATATCAAAACATTTGAAATTTGTCAGAAAATCAAAAGATAGAATGTTGCATAGACCAACCGAAAGACTCTATATTCCTGGCTTCAAATAATGACAAACTAGTACAAGAAATATTTTACCAAAAGTATAGAATAAAGAACAAATTCCAACTCTATATGAAATTCAAGTTGAAAACATAATATATCTTAAAATGAATAACAAAAATAACCAGCCCCGGGTCTAGAGTGGAAGCTGTGCTATGCATATCCAGCACGCTTTCAGAAAAAAACCCAGCTAGGTTTGGACAGTAAGAAAAATACCAAGAAAAAAACCCAACATGCCCTTATAGGCAAAAGGATTTCTGCAAATCAGCTGAAAATGCTGAAAATTGTCATTTAAGAGAAAGCCAAAGTTCTTGTGATGAAATAATGAAATGCAAAGACAGTCCACGATTAAGGCTAGCATGAGAAATAATACCGCTTCATGTCACTAGACCCCATACCGCTTAAAATTAAAAATTCTGCTTAAAATTAAAATTAAAAATGTTGAGAAATATAAAAAATGTCAAAAAGTAAACAAAAGTTGAACGGCTTTTGTCAAATAAATCTGGTATATATATGGTGAAACAGTAAGATTTTTGAAGACGGTCTAAACGTTAAAGCCAAGAAGTATATTTCCAAACGTAACATAAAATAAAATTTGAATGCGTTTCAAAAGTGTTTATCCAAGGATTTACGTATACGTTTACCTTGAAAAACATGTAAATCTTAGAAACATATTAAAAATTATTTAAAGCTCAATAGTTTCATTTGTATACATTCGAAAAATGCCAGAGAAGCAAAAGATACAATGTCGCATAGACTCTATATTCCCAGCTTCTTCCTCCAGCCTTCAACTCTTCTTCTTCAACTCTTCTTCCAGCCATATGAAAACCTTTTATAACATATCAAGCAGTTAGTAATTAAATGTAAAGAAGTTTAAAAGTTTCCAGGGCAGAGATTCTTCTATATTTAACGTTCTTGTAAGAATAATTCGTTATCTAAAAGCCGTTTTCATATACTATTCATATACTATCCAAGAATTACAAAATTTAAGCGTAACTTGTCCGCCATTTTTAAAAACGTTTTTGCATAGATGATAAAACTTAATGAATTCTGCGTTCACCGCCTATGTTAAGTAGGCTAACTAGATTTATCAGCCAATCAGATATCAGAAATTAGCTGTATAACCAATGAACTTTCAGAAAAAAAACTTGCGTAGGTTTGGAGCAGATGAGGGTTTTCTGCAACATTAGCTGATCATGTGAGAAGAGCAGAAAGAGCAACTAATTAACAAAACAAAATAAAAACTTGCTTTTATTTAGCAAAAAGACTTTGAAAAGAAAGTCGTGTTTTGCAATAGGTAAACAGTTTGAAAGGCATTTAATACTCAAAATCAAATGTATACACTTAAACGATACATAAAACAGATTTTATAAATATTTTCTTTGAATTGACAGATAAAAAAATATTTGATGGATATAAATATACGTTTTGCCATGTCCGCCATTTTCTTTCACGGCATAGATTATAATAATGAGGTACCGAATTGACCTAATTAGCGTAATTGACAGTTGCGCGTATCATGCTAGTTTTGGACAGAGAAAAAACGAAGAAAAAGTAGGAAAGCAGGGACGATCGTAAAGGATTTCTATACTTACTCAGAAATCTAAAAATGGCATGATTCTTTTTGGCCCGGCGCCCCAGCTATCTTGGATTGACAAACCAAGACATCTCGGGGACCGGGATGAAAAGTATACATATGATAGCACTTGTTAAAGCAAGAAAATCAATTAGACAAAGTTAGCTGGCCCGCTAACCGAGATGTCCCGGTACCGGGATGAAAAGTGATCATGTAATCAGCTCCTATGTGGTTTCGTAGTGAATTATTACAATACCAGTGGTATTGCTTTGTAAATATGTTTTATATATACAGGTTTCTGAATATACACAGCACAGTTTCCACGGTGGTTGGCTCTAGGCTGGTTGTTTTTAGGGTTTTTTAAGTTTTTCAACTTTAGGGTTTGATTTTGTTGTTTAATATTTACAAAAATATTTCTTGTAGATTATTTTCTCATCATTTTAAGCTGGGAATATAGATTCATTCTCATTCGGTCAATCTATGGGAAATAGTAGTTGTTGTGCGTCCTTCTGTCCTACGTGTTACAGAACAGATTTTTGTGTTGAATAACCAGTTTTCAGCTAGTTTCCAACAAAACAAAACAATAACAAAAGTTGAGCAACAGTTACACGACAGCTTCACAATCTGCAACACATGTTTTAGGAATAGAATCATTTCTATCTTTGCAACATTTGTTGAGCAACAAATTCATTGTTGTACAACCATCTGTTTTCAACCAGTTCATTGCTGTTGCACAACGGTTGTAATTTTGTTTCATTGGAAACTAGGCTTTACAGTCAAAACCTACGCATTTTTACAAACACTAAATCGCTCATATCGATAGTTTAAGATATCTTATTGGTTATTGATTCTGAAGTCATTAAAGTTTCTTTTCGGTCATTAAAAATAGGTTTTTCCCATGATAGTTTAAATTTGTTATTATTCATTAGTTAAGAGTTTTTATAAATTAAATGGATGTTTTTTAAGGGAGCATATTATGTATTCTATAGCAATCATGCGAGTTATCAGCATCGGTAATGCAGAAATCCTGCTGCACGCAATGGGATCTCGTTTTTCATGGTACTGTCCAAACCTACGCAAGTTTTTATAAACATCTACGAATGAGCTGAACATTTACATCTATAATATTTCACTGCCACCTTTCCTTTCTGATTGCTGATAAATTTAAATAACACATCTCTTTGCCCCCTCCATGCTCCATGCTGGAAATTTCGTTAAATCATTTCATTATTTATAAAAAGTTTCTAAAGAATTTGAAATAGTCAATTTGCATTGGAAATAGTAAATAATATTTGTTGTTTGTTTGTATGTTTGTAAAACTTTTAAAAGATTCAATGAATATCGTATTTTACATTTCTATAGTGTGTTTATTTGAGAGGGAAGTTTATAATACAATCGAAAATTAGGAATCTGAAGGAATGGAACAGGATTGTAAGATCTCTATAAAAGAATGAAAACGTTTTTTATTTGTTATATATACAAGAGAGAAATGTGTGTTGAGGGAGAGGCGTCGGGCGTTTCTTTGCTTCTTAGAAGAACAATTTAGTTTTGGTAATCGAATATTTACGAATATTTATAAGGTTTTCATTGCTTTTTCCTTAAACGTATTAAATTTATCTAATAGGACTTTCTTTTATGTTCACAACAAACATGTAATACTTTTGTTTTCGATTCTTTTCTGTTCATATACTTTTACAGCGGATTGGTTTCATATGTTTTCAAGTTCTATTTGTTTACAACATCTTTAACATACGAAATCTCTTAAAGAACCTAAACTATTAGTGTAGTCAAAGAAAATAAATATACTCTTGATTTATAGGTGATACCGTTTATTACAGATTTACTTCTGACGGTAGTAACAATGACTGGGGATGGAAGTTCGTTGTGACAGGAGGTCAACTGGGACGGTAAATAATTAGAAAAACAACTTGACCTTTTTTATCATGCAAATAGGTTATACTAAAACGCGCGATACACGATCGAATGCGAATGTATTAATAGATTTTCCATTCAAGTTATTGGAATCGATACGTTACGATACGTTGAATTCAAGATTTTAAAAGTTGAACATGTTCAACCTTTTCAATTTGTCGAACTTTCAATATTCCACAAATTGAATTCGACAAATGTTATTCAAAAATGCTTGCGAAGGTTTATCTACTCATCAAGATGTAACAAATGCCTTTTGAAAATATGTTTAGTTTTGAAACTGGGTGTGGCATTCTTAGTGCATTGTTGGCCCAAGACCTCAAATTCGCCAGGTATGTTATTTTTGTTTTAAAATATTCACTTTTACTTTTTGTATTTTTTTAGGCTCGGTTACGAGCATGTATATTGTAGAATATTGGGTTTTGGAAGCGAAAATATGAAAGATTGCTTTTTTTATATATATATATATATATATATAGAAGGCTGCCCTTGAAACAGTTATGGTCCTGGTTGATAGTTGTTGCATGTAATCAAGTTGGACAACAACGTCTTATGGCTACTGGTTTGTTGTTACGAATTCTTCAAATAGCAGCTGGGTATGCACAGAACTTAATCCAGAATCTTTTTGGATATCCTCCTGAAATATTTCTTTGTTTGATCTGATTTGGATTTCATGTAACATCAGTTCTTTTCAATCACACTGTATTTTTGTTGTTTCTATAAAAGCGATCCATATATATTTGGTGATGATGCAGGACCAAGCCTAGAAAAGAATCGACCTAATTTAACTTTATTGAGACCTTTATGGACGCTTTATACCAACTCTATTGAATCCGATGCTGGTAGGTATGCAATGAATCTTTTCGCTCGATACAAATGTGATAACAGATAGCTACATTTATTCGTTCCTCTTGACTTACAGGTACAAGCTTAGCACTGGTCTCTCCAGTTGTTCGAGGATTGTCTGAATTATTCTTAGTTGTTGAAAATGTAGCGCAGGTAGCTTTTCTATTCCTTTAATTTGCTTGTGGAAACCGTTTTCTGCAAATACATTAATAACAAAAAGGTTTCTGCGAAAATACATGGACATTCGAAAAGGTAAAAGTTCTACTTATATTGCTTGAGTTAACATTTAGATAGTGAGTGGAGAAGTGGAAAAAAACTTGTAATCGTATTAATGCGCATGGGTCGTGCAATATCACCATAGTTTCTATTTTCATTTTCACATAAAAGTTTGAATTTTTCAGGAATAAAGTGAAAGTACTAAAACAAAAGGTTTCGGTGGGACAAACTTTTGGACTCATCGAAGTTTCGGACAAATAATGTTTCGTCCGAAAGTTTTTGATTTTGCAACTTCTTGTTTTTTGTTGTAGGACTGGGGTGAAGCAGATGATTTGGTTGCGGGGCTGGCGACTAATGAAAACCTACGCAAATGTTTTACCAAGGTAAGGTCGAAGTCGTGAATATTATTTTTCATTTATTATATCAATAATGTTAATGATACTGTTCAAAACTTGGCGACTTATAAATTTAGGTTGTTAAAAATATTGCAGCCATTGGTCTGGCTATCAACTTGCCTAATAAGGCGATTGAACTGTTGAAAAATGCAAAAAATATTCCAGTAACTCCTGCTAAGGTATCTAGTCGAAAAGATTCCTCTTTTACGTTAGATTTTCTTCCTTTAATTATATTGTATTATCTATTACAACTATTTATGTTAACGTTTTAGGAAATTATGAACACAAAGAAGTAAGTTTAAAATGATGCATAGATTCTATAATTCTCCACTATTATAGGAATTTTCGTCTCTTACAACTGTCCTTTGTTCTCTCAGAAACATGTCAACAATCCAGCTACGCATTAGTGGTGCTGATGATAGCGATCTGGATGACAGTGATTTGGAGAATGGCCTGATGATGTATGATGACGAGTTAACGCATGGCGACGATGATGAAGATGAAGAGGACAGTGACACTAGCTCAGATTTATCGCAACCTGAACCTCCACCTTAAAAATGTTTTTATAATTCAGTTTTATAATAAAGGATCAGCTGGCACAAATTGTAACAAAAATCTATCTGTTTCTTTAAATCATTATTTTAATGTATCAGTTAATTTTCATTTCTCTGTTCTGTCATTGTTTTGAATAGTTTACCATTTCATTAAAACGTATTGAAAATATGAACATGCCTTTCGGATAGGGACTAAAAATTTGGTGATTCTCGGTTATCATTTGCACTGCAAGTCGAATTAGTTGCTCAAAATCGACGTGAATTGACTGTTTAGTGTAACTTATTATAGCGCACAAATAAATTGGCACTTTTTAGGTACTTAAAAAAACACCTTTTCTAACAGTGTACAAGTTTTCATTTTTATTTAATGATTATACGAGGAGTAAAAGGCTCATTTTTATTTAAACCCCTTTTGCAACAATTCTTCCTTACTATGGGATATGTATCATGTAGTTGTGTTTAGGATGAAAATAGAATTCGATTATTAGTTATTCGTAATCCCATGTTACGAATGTGATGATCATTTCACTCAGTTGATTTTGTGGAATGTTCCATTCATACTTTTTTGTTATCTGGTTGTTTTGCTGATCTTATTATAAAATTTCACTGCACTTGAAATTGGTCGAACAAATAACACAAGAAACAAAATCAAACCAAGACTAAAGATTGGGCAAAACAGAAGAGTATGTTGATAAACAAGTTTAACAAAAGGCCTGTGAATCATAATAAAAACAATAACCTGTTTTCTCTTCTTCTGCTGCTCTCTTTACCACAATCATTTGAAATAAAGAAACTATTTATTACGAAATCATTCGATATCACAATTAATAAGGCAAACAGTAAACAATAAATCATACATATTTACCTGATTTATCCGCAGTACTTACAGAAATTAAGGTTTGCTTGGTTGTTTGTGGTTGCACTGTAGGAATTTCTTCTGTAATAAAAGACATGGCTTCATAAAAAAGTAAATAGCAAATAAATACGCAAACAATAAGAAACTATCTACATTTGGTTACACGTTTATCAGAAGGCCAAAAATAAAAACACAATGTCGATCAAAAGGACCTCAAAATAAAATTTAGGAACTTTAGTAAAGTATGAAAAGACAATCAAATGCTAAGTTACCTTCAGTCTCAACATCTTCTTCATGTAATAAATATTCTTCGTCTAGTACATCCATATTTATTTATAATTTAACTTTATATTGGGAATAAAAGCAATAGTTTTAAATCTGTGGTACAAGTTAAATCATTATGATTCCCACCTTAATCGGACTATTCTTCACTCCGATCCGGGTTGGATGGTCAACAATTGATCTGTATTGTTGAGTTAAGCCAATAAAGCCAGTGCTCCCGGGACAAAATTTATGGGATGAAGCAAAAAAATTATTTTTCTCTCTCGTGTCCCATACTCTGCAATTGCGCCACGACGATATTTTATAATGTCGCCACCCAAAATCATTATTTATTCATCACTTGATGAATTTTTAATTTCGAAAACAAACTTGATAAAGAGAAAAAGTCTGTATCTAGTATAGTATGTCCATGTAGTGAAGGAAAGCATCAAAAGCAGTATGTCGGAAAAGAAGACTTTAACAGAAAATCCAGAAAATCCAGCTCTCTGGGACACCAATAATCCTTACAATAAAAATAAAGAAAAAAGAGAAGATTTGAAAGCTTCATTGGTAGATCTCTTTGAAAATGAATTTACGATCGAAAAGCTGGAAGCATCGTTCCATTCTCTCAGATCATCAATGCTTCGGGAGGTAAAGGAAAACATTGGGGTTGAAGTACCTTCCAAAAAGTGGAAGTTTTATGGAGAAATGGAATTTTTGGTAGCTGATTTGACAAGAGAAAAGAAAAAAAGTCAATTTTCGAGTGAAGAGATAGAAGATTTGATTGATTTTTATCGCGAAAATCCTTCTTTGTGGAACCACACACTTGAGAAATATAGAGATAGGGTATTGAGGGAATCGCGTATGACCAAACTGAGTGAATTTTTCGATGGAAAATAATAATAATAATAATAATGGTTTATTTCAGGGCTTATCCATTTACACGGCTCTTCATCCCATATTTACATTAATTGTGTTTACACCGCATGAAAAGCCAGACATCCCACAACGTATCCGCAGAAACACGCGCCCTACCCACCGGTTTACGCACGCAAACCAGCGGATAGTGCACGCGGCAAACCAGCGGATAGTGCACAAAATTTACCATTAAAGAGCTTAAGACTTGTTGGCACAACACCGTCACCAACTATAAAAGAGAAAAGCTAGGGAAGAAGCATCACAATCGTCCGGCATGGCTTCTTGAGAGGTCTACTACTCTAATTGGGAGTTTTATAACCAAATGGACTTCATCGATGTCATTTGTGATGTGGATGAAACTGTTAGCTCTTTAGATGAAAGCATCCAAAACGCTGAGCCTCCTAAAAAGAAGTCAAAAGTGCAGAAAGTCTCAGACGAGCAAACAGCAAAAGCCGAGTTGTGGAAAGCTTTAACATACTCAATCACCCAAAAAAAACACTTATCAACAAGAGCAACAAAGAGAGCAACAGGGTTCTTCAAATTCTAGCTACCAACGACGAAAAGAAGGATCTTCAAAAAGTGAGTTAGATTTGGAAAGAAGGGCTGAACTTTTCGGTAAAATGGTAGCCGACAATCTTCTACAGTGTGACCCCAAAGATTGGTTTTTGTTGAAGAAAAAAGTGATGGACATGTTTTTCGATTATGAACAACAAAAACAAGCAAGCATTCCGCAACAGTTCCCACTCCAGTCCGGGATCTTTTCAAGCATGCTTCAGCAGACAGGAAATTTTAATCCTCATCATGGACATGGACCATTTTCGCCCAGTTCCAATTACTGAAACGATTCATCACTTACTGGGAACTAAGCATTTCAAAAACTTTATTAATATTTTTACGTTTACGGTTTATATCAGGTCAAAAATTTTGTTTTATTTGTAACTAGGAATAAAAATCACATTTTGTTCAAGACTTCTTTATTTTTCAAGTTCAATTAACTTGTCTGATTTTTCTAAACTTTTGCTAGAACAATTTAGAATCTCCCTATTTTAATTTCTCAGCCACTCAAGCCGTGTTGTTAATAATTGGACAATTTGACCATAAAACAAGGGTCTCAAAAACATATATAAAACGATAAAAAACTTTTAATGACTTTCAAAGGGATTATTAAACTATTATCAAATCCTTTAAGAAATTAATACAATTTTATTTCAAGCTTAATATCTAAATGTCAATTTTGGCAGCCCGCCATTGCCAGCTTACTGCGTGTTAAAGTATTCGGTGAACTCTTCTCGAATTGATTTTGCAACATTATTTGGGCGGTTTCCATATTTGTCATTTACGATGGAAAACCATGAGCCTGTTGGTAAGTCGTCTCTTCAACGCCCAGAAATTATTTCACCAGAAGAAGTTTCTTGATCAATTAATCCTTTTGGCAAGTCAACTTTCCCAATAGAGCTTATACTTCTTTGCCAGTTGTGCAAGGTTATTGCTGCCAAAGTTAAAGTTCTCACTTTCTCTGGTTCTAGCGCGATAGGACGACGGAAGATACGCCATTTATTGGCCAGTATTCCAAAGGCATTTTCAGATATCCTTCACTTTCGAGAGAGACGATAATTGAAAATGCGTTTCTCTAGTGAAAGATTTTTCATTGGATATGGTTTAATTAGGTATGTTTTTAGCGGAAAAGCATCATCACCAGTAATCACGAAAGGAATCTTATTGTTTCGGCCAGGTAATACTTGAGGAACTGGCAAATTTAATGTTCCCTTTTCTATTGCTTTTTTCAGTTCACAGCGGTCCCAAATACCACCGTCGGAGTTTCGGCCATTGGCACCAACCTAACATACAAAAATTCGTATTCTGGTCCCACCATTGCCATTAAGACTATACTATCCGTGCCTTTGTAGTTTCGATAATGTGATCCCGAATTGCCTGGTTGTTGGATTACTATGTGTTTCCCATCAAGTGCGCCAATACCATTAGGGAAATTCCAACGATCGTTAAATTTGTTTGCGATCTCTAGCCATTTTTCTTCAGTTTTCGGTGTTGATAAATATTCGGAACCCAATCTTTTTACCAAGGCATTTGCAGTGCAGATTATCGCATTAGAAATTTTCTTTCTTGAAATTCGGAATTGAAACTCCAATGACCGGAACGTTTCACCAGTTGCTAAGCATCGGAGTGTCAAGCAAACCATTTCTTCTGGGGAAATGCACTTTCTCATTTGAGTATCTTGTTTCTGGAGGTCGTCAGAAAGCAAATCAACGAGATACAGAAATTGGGTATTATTCATTCGAATATATGCTTGACATTTTTTAGGGTCCATTCTGACGTCCTGAAATATTGTATGAAACGCCCCATAAGTCTCTCTTTTCTCTAACCATGGTTGAATCCAACATTGTCTCTTTGGAGCACTTTTCTATTCTTCTTCGTCTTCGTCAAGTAATAAAAGAGCCAACACAACCTCGTCTTGTATGCTTGCAGCCATGACGAATACTACATAAGTATTCACAAAAAAGATCACAGACACAAATTTTATCTTTCAAAAAATGTGCCGAAAAATCTTAAATATTTATGGGTGGCGAGACACAAAAAATTTTCATGCGCGTGCAATGGAGCAAATGTTCCATTGCACGCACACGAAAAAAGCTCTAGTGGCGCTCTAGCTTTACTCTAATGCTTTTTTAATCATAATCACCAATAAGAAATAATCCTTCGATATTGGTAACACGACTCAATGCAACATACATTTGGCCAGGATTGAATTACCTTTGTTTAAGCAACTGAAAACTGATAACTGCAGAAGGTAAACTAAGTCCTTGCATTTTATGACAGGTACAAGCCCATGCTAACATTATTGGAAACTGTGTTCTGCGGATAGAAGGTGAGTTATAAAAGTGCTTCTTTGTATTGAAAATAGACTCACTACGTTGTATATTTAGCCAATGGTTAGTTCTAGAGAGATAATCAGACTGTCTGGCTTTCATACCTACACCATCATCATCAAACTGGATATAGATACCAGTAATTTGTTTATCATTGCCGGTATTGAAATGCTTAATAACACCTACTAGTCCGTTTATCAATTAATCTTCAATATCAAGGTTCTTAGTTAGCATTACTCGTGCCACCAAGGTTCAATTTAAACAAATATGGCAGTCCACCTGTTTCACTTAATTTGGCATTCTTGATTCATGAGAGATCAGTGTTGGAAAATTCCGACTCAGTTGGATACTCATCAATAGCCTGAATGCTAAAGACTGGTTATTCCAAATTCTTAAGCATTTTCTCATTATATACATTTACTGGAGCATTTTCTGCATAAAGTTTTCTCATCCAACCAACCCACACGCACTTGATTTAAAAAACCAATAAATTCATCATTCCCTTTTTGGTGCATTATTTCAGTAAACTGTGCGATTAGGAAATTTCTCCACAATTCTGGACCTAATAAACCTTGAATACATGTGCTATCATGCATATAAATAGGTTTTCCTTGAACAGGCGGTAGCAAATCTCCACACAAAATAACTGGTTTACCACCAAAAGGTTTATCACAAATAAATATTTCTCGCAATCGGATATCAAGTTCTTAAAAAAGTCTATTTGAAAAAATAGAGATTTCATCTATTATTATAAGTTCAACACAAGATAGTTTCAAACGTAGAGTGGCTTTAGATTTATCGTTCAGAGAAAATAATTTTCCTCTAGTTGGTATGGCCAAACCTGAATGAATTGTCGTACCACTTATATTAATTGCTGCAGCACCAGTAGGTGCCAATACCGAAACTCTTTGTTAATCAGGCTCACCACTTCTGTATAATAGTAGCTTAGTTACACAATGGTATATAGTAATTAAGAAATCAGACTTCCCTACACCTCCTCCACCAGTTATGAATAAGAAAAATGGTTGTAATTGACCTGGGATTTTACAATAAAGATTCTTTACAAAATCAATCACCCACTGCAAAACAAAATTGAAGATGTTTCTTTGCTGGTCATTTAAAGATCGAATTCTCGCATTAATTTCATTATCCGTAAGGGTAAATGAAACAACCAAAGGTTCAGCAGGAGCACCACTAGTACCAGTACATGGCAGTTGAATTTTCAGGTAATTCATTTAACTCCTTTTCAGATAGACATATTCTAAACCACTAATCAGGAATATTACTGTTGGCAAATATGACACCTGGAAAAATCTTTATGAGCCACAATTCTGGAAGAACATGATAAACTGCCTCTTGAACAGACCCTTCTCTCATAGTTATATATGCTTTTACAATGGATTTCAATTTTGCCTAAGCATCATTGTTATTTTCATATGCTTCCCTGGCAGCCTGAGTCATTGCTTTAGAACACTCGTCTTCAGTTTTTGACAAATATGCACACATATAAGTTATAGCCTTATAATGATTGTAAACAGGCTGTATATTATTTGCCTCCCATGCAGAAAGACCAATAGGAAAGTAATTGTTCACAAAACAGGAGTTAGGTGCTCGTTTAAGATGAATTTGAAAATCCTCATCTTCAGATATAGAAAGTGCTCTGTAATAGTCATCTTTCTTTATATTTAACTCAAGCAAAATTTCATTTATAGATGGTTCTACATAATTTTCACTTAGGTAATCGTGCAGGGTCACGATTTTCATTGATGTAACTCTTTACCCTATTCAATACATCATTTCTGAATTCCATATTTAATTTCCTTTCATCAGAATCCATTTCCTTCGGTAAAGGTTCAGCAATAATTGTCTGTTCGGTGAAAAATTTGCCAAATTTAAAACGGCAAAGAGCATTTTTTATATTTTCGACATGTTTGTGAATGCCTATGTAACTGGAAGGTAAATGTAGCTCTGAATTGTTAGATGGAAGCTGTGCACCTATTTTTGAATCAAGGTGTTGTTTATAAACTCCCTTGCTTTCTTTTGTGAAAGCAGGAGTGTCTTTAGTCCAAAGAAATGCATGCACACGAGGACTGCCTCTGGCTTGAAACTCCACTCTAATTGCATAGTATTCAGTTTTACCAAGTGGACTATCAATTAAGATATCGAAAATGTCTACCAAGAAGGACAGGGTTGCTATTTAGTAGTTTACATCTCTCATGATATGTCATCAATTCAATCTCTTCCTGTGATAGATTGTTACCTTGTAGCTTAGAAATGATAGATATAAGTTCATTCCATCTCAAATCAGCACATGAAAGTGTAATGAAAAATGTTGGTGCCCCTAATTGTTTTACCATAGCGAATACCTCTTGAAGGAACCTTTTCCAGTAAGCAGGAGATAATAATAGAACTCATGAAGCTAAACGCTTGGTCGTTAGCAATGATTTGTTTAACTGTTCCTTTGAAATTTTGAGTTAAAATTCCAGCAGTCAAATTGCCATTTGAAATCATTTTTATTGCAATTTTAATTTGATTCTGAAGACTTTCTGAAGAATTTCATGTTCAGACGAGAACAGGTGTATTCAGTGTGGTATGTGCGTAGACGTTCCGTAGAGAAATTACTTCGCAATTAAACTGGGTCTGTTCAAATTAGTTACATCCAGAGTTATAAGAGGAAGTCAACAGCACCAGGTATACTTACGCAGTCCCCCATCCAAGCACTATCCCGGCCCGACAATTTCTAAAAATATTTAAAATTGAAATTTTTAAAAATATAAAAACCGTTGGTGTTGTGGATATTTAACCAGTTCATCAAAAAATTTGTTACAAGAAGAAATGAAAAATAAAGTTTAGGGCAACCGATGTTTCCAGGCCAAGACTATTCCAAAAACCTTCCCTCCCGTAAATTACTAACTTCAAACTTCAAACTTCAAACGAGAACGGGAGTGTACATTGTTGAACGGTCGTAGAAGTACGTTGCCGGAATTACTTTCCATTTGAAAAAGTCCCCCAAAAATAGTGAAGAAAAGAAATAAAAAAGGAAGTTTGCGGCACTGGACGCTCCCAAGTGGTGCTCCATCCAAATACTATCCCTGCCCGACAATGGGTATCTTCTGTGATCGGACGAGAATTGGTGTATTTATTGTGGTATATTTGCAGACATGCGTAGGTTGAATTACATTGCTTTTTCGCCAATTCTCTCCAAATTAGTTGCGGGAAGAAATGAAAAAGGAAGACTACGGCACAGAGTGTTCCCAGGCGGTCACCCATCCAAGTATTATCCCTTCCATCAATTATTAACTTCCATGATTAATTTGAATTGGTGTATTCATTGTCGTACGTCACAGAGGTACGTTGGTGGAACTGCATTGATTTTTAACAAGTTCCCTCAAAAACAGTTATGAAAAGAATTGAAAAAGGAAGTTTGCGGCACTGGATGTTCCCAAGTGGTCCTCCATCCATGTACTATCTCTGTCCGACCATGCTTAACTTCCGTTATCGGACGAGTGTTGGTGCATTCATTGTGGTATATTTGCAGACATGCGTAGGTTGAATTACATTGCTTTTTAACCACTTCCTTAAAAAATTAATTTCAGGAAGAAATAAAAAATAAAGTTTACGACAACAGCTGTTCCCAGGCCGTCACTCATCCAAGAACTATCCCTGACCGTCAATTAGTAATTTCCATGTTTAAACGAGATCAGGTGTATTCATTGTGGCATGGTCGTTGAAGTACGTTGGAGGAATTACTTTTCTTTTGAACAAGTTCTCCGACAAACAGTGAGAAAAGAAATAAAAAACAAATTTTCGGCACTGGATGTTCCCAAGTGATCCCCCATCCAAATACTATACCTTCCCGGCAATGCATAACTTCTGATGAGAATGGGTATATCTGTTGTGGTATGCTTGTAGATGTTCATTGATTGAATTACAATGCTTTTTAGCCAGTTCTATCGAAGTTGGTTCCGCGAAGAGATGAAAAAGGAAGACTACGGTACAGGGTGTTCTAGGGCGGTGGCCCATCCATGTACTATCCCGTACCAATAGCGTAAAACCACCGTTATCAGACGAGAACGCGTGTATTCACTGAGGTATGCTTGTGGACGTACGTTGGAGGAATTACTTTGTTTTTTAACCAATTTCTCAAAAAGTAGTTACGAGAAGAATTGAAAAATACTGTTAACGGCAACTACTATTATCAGGAGCTGCGTCATTCAAGCACTATCCCAGACCGTTAATTATTAACATCCATGATCAAACAAGAAAGGCTGTATTCATTGTGGTACGGTCGTTGAAATGCGTTGGAGGAATTATTTTTCGTTTTAACAAGTTCCCCTCAAAATAATGAGAAAAAGAAATAAAAAAGGAAGTTTACGGCACTGGATCATCTCAAGTGGTCACCCACCCAAGTAACATTCCTGCCCGACAATGTTTAACTTCTGTTATCGGACGAGAATGGGGGTATTCATTGTGGTATATTTCCATACAAGCATATGTTAAATTACATAGGTTTTTAGCTATTTCTTTCCAAATTAGTTACGAGAAGAAATAAAATAATAAAGTTGACGATAACGGCTCTTTCCCAGCGGACACTCATCCAAGTACCATCTCAGAGCGTCAGTTATTGATGTCCGCGATCAAATAAGAACGAGTGTTTTTAATGTGGGATGGTCGTTGAAGCACGTTCGAGAAATTTCTTTTCTTTTTAAGAAGTTCCCCCAAAAAAGCGGTGGGAAAAAGAAATAAGAAAGGAAGTTTTCGCCACTGGATATTCCCAAGGGGTCCCCCATCCAAGTACTATCCCTGTCCAGCAATGCTTAACTTCTGTGATCGGACGAGAAATGGTGTATTCATTGTGGTATATTTGCAGACATGCCTATGTTGAATAAAATTGCTTTTTAACCAATTGCTCAAAAACCCAATTACAAGAAGAAATAAAAAATAAAGGTTACCGCAACGGGTGTTTCTAGCCGGGAAGTCATCCAAGAACTATCCCTGACCGTCAATTAGTAATTTCCATGTTTAAACGAGATCAGGTGTATTCATTGTGGCATGGTCGTTGAAGTACATTGGAGGAATTACTTTTCTTTTGAACAAGTTCTCCGACAAACAGTGAGAAAAGAAATAAAAAACAAATTTTCGGCACTGGATGTTCCCAAGTGATCCCCCATCCAAATACTATACCTGCCCGGCAATGCATAACTTCTGATGAGAATGGGTATATCTGTTGTGGTATGCTTGTAGATGTGCATTGATTGAATTACAATGCTTTTTAGCCAGTTCTATCGAAGTTGGTTCCGCGAAGAGATGAAAAAGGAAGACTACGGTACAGGGTGTTCTAGGGCGGTGGCCCATCCATGTACTATCCCGTACCAATAGCGTAAAACCACCGTTATCAGACAAGAACGCGTGTATTCATTGAGGTATGCTTGTGGACGTACGTTGAAGGAATTACTTTGTTTTTTAACCAGTTTCTCAAAAAGTAGTTACGAGAAGAATTGAAAAATACTGTTAACGGCAACTACTATTATCAGGAGCTGCGTCATTCAAGCACTATCCCAGACCGTTAATTATTAACATCCATGATCAAACAAGAAAGGCTGTATTCATTGTGGTACGGTCGTTGAAATGCGTTGGAGGAATTATTTTTCGTTTTAACAAGTTCCCCCCAAAATAATGAGAAAAAGAAATAAAAAAGGAAGCTTACGGCACTGGATCATCTCAAGTGGTCACCCACCCAAGTACCATTCCTGCCCGACAATGTTTAACTTCTGTTATCGGACGAGAATGGGGGTATTCATTGTGGTATATTTCCATACAAGCATATGTTGAATTACATAGGTTTTTAGCTATTTCTTTCCAAATTAGTTACGAGAAGAAATAAAATAATAAAGTTGACGATAACGGCTCTTTCCCTGCGGACACCCATCCAAGTACCATCTCAGAGCGTCAGTTATTGATGTCCGCGATCGAATAAGAACGAGTGTATTTAATGTGGGATGGTCGTTGAAGCACGTTCGAGAAATCTCTTTTCTTTTTAAGAAGTTCCCCCAAAAAAGCGGTGGGAAAAAGAAATAAGAAAGGAAGTTTTCGCCACTGGATATTCCCAAGGGGAATTCCCATCCAAGTACTATCCCTGTCCAGCAATGCTTAACTTCTGTGATCGGACGAGAAATGGTGTATTCATTGTGGTACATTTGCAGACATGCCTATGTTGAATAAAATTGCTTTTTAACCACTTGCTCAAAAACTCAATTGCAAGAAGAAATAAAAAATAAAGTTTACCGCAACGGGTGTTTCTAGCCGGGAAGTCATCCTAGCACTATTACAGACTCTCAATTATTGTCTTCACAATCAAACGAGAACGGGTGTATTCATTGTGGTAAATTTGTAGACGTGCCCAGATTGAATTATATTGCTTATTAGCTAGTTTCTTACAAATTAGTTACTCAAAAGAATGAAAAAGTTAGACTACGCCACAGGGTGTTCCCAGACGGTCCCCCATCCAAGTACTACCCCTGCCAAACAATGCTTAACTTTTGTGATCGGACAAGAATGGGTGTATTCATTGAAGTATGCTCGTAGACGTACGTCGGTGGTATTATTTTCCTTTTAGCCAGTTACCTACGTAATTAGATACGAGAAGAAAAGACAAATAAAGTCTAAGGCAACGAATGTTTCCAGGCGAAGACGATTATAAAAACCTTACCTCCCGTAAATTATTAACTTCCTTGATCAAACGAGAACGGGTGTGTACATTGTTGTACGGTCGTAGAAGTATGTTGCCGGAATTCCTTTCCTTTGAAAAAAGTTTCCCTAAAAATAGTGAGGAAAAGAAATAAAAAAAGAAGTTTGCGGCACTGGACGCTCCCAAGTGGTCCCCCATCCAAATACTATCCCTGCCCGACAATGATTATCATCTGTGATCGGACAAGAATTGGTGTATTTATTGTGGTATATTTTCAGACATGCGTAGGTTAAATTACATTGCTTTTTAGACAATTCCGTCCAAATTAGTTGCAGGAAGAGATGAAAAAGGAAGACTACGGCACAGGGTGTTTCCAGGTGGTCTCCCATCCAAGTACTACTCCTGCCCGACAATGGTTATCTTCTGTGATCGGACGAGAAGAGGTGTATTCATTGTGGTATAATTGCAGACATGCGTATGTTGAATAAAATAGCTTTTTAACCACTTCCTCCAAAACTTAATTACAAGAAGAAATGAAAAATAAAGTTTACCGCAACGGCTGTTTCCAGCCGGGCCCTCGTCCAAGCCCTATCCCAGACTCTCAATTATTGACTGACACGATGAAACGAGAACGGGTGTATTAATTGTGGTATGTTTGTAGACGTGCGCAGATTGAATGATGCAGCTTTTTAGCCAGTTTCCTCTAAATTAGTTACTCAAAAGAATGACAAAGATAGACTACGCCACAGGCAATTCCCAGACGGTCCCACATCCAAGTACTATACCTGCCAAACAATGCTTAACTTTTGTGATCCGACGAGAATGGGTGTATTCATTGAGGTATGCTCGTAGACGCACGTCGGCGGTATTACTTTGTTTTTAGCCAGTTACCTCCGAAATTAGTTACGAGAAGAAATGAAAAATAAAGTTTACGGCAACGGATGTTTCCAGGCGAAGAGTATTCCAAAAACCTTCCCTCCCATAAATTCCTAACTTCCTTGATCAAACAAGAACGGGTGTGTACATTGTCGTACGGTCGTAGAAGTACGTTGCTGGAATTACTTTCCTGTTAAAAAATTCCCCAAAAAATAGTGAAGAAAAGAAATAAAAAAGGCAATTTGCGGCACTGGATGTTCCCAAGTGGTCCCCCATCCAGGTACTATCCCTGCCCGACAATGGTTATCTTCTGTGATCGGACAAGAAATGGTGTATTTATTGTGGTATATTTGCAGACATGCGTAGATTGAATTACATTGCTTTTTAACACTTCCTCAAAAAATTAATTACAGGAAGAAATAAAAAATAAAGTTTCCGGCAACAGCTGTTTTTAGCCGGGCCGTCATCCAAGCATTATCCCAGACTGTCAATTGTTGACATCCAATATCAAACAAGAACGGGTGTATCCATTGTCCTATGGTCGTAGAAGGGCGTTGAAGGAATTACTTTGATTTTTAGCCAGTTCCTCAAAAAATGAGTTAGAAAAAGAAATGAAAAATATAGCTTACTTAATATAGAAAACTCCTTTGTCCAGGCGGTCCCTCTTCAAAGAAGTATCCCAGACCGTCAATTGTTAACTCAGATGATCAAACAAGAACGGGTGTGTTCATTGTCGTGGGGTCGTAGATGTACGTTGGTGGAACTGCTTTGATTTTTAACAAGTTCCCTCAAAAACAATTAGCAAAAGAAATGAAAAAGGAAGTTTGCAGCACTGGATGTTCCCAAGTATTCCGCCATTCAAATAGTAAACCTGCCCGACAATGATTATCATCTGTGATCGAACAGGAATTGGTGTATTTATCGTGGTATATTTGCAGACATGCCTAGGTTGAATTACATTGCTTTTTAGCCAATTCCCTCCAAATTAGTTGCAGGAAGAGATGAAAAAGGAAGACTACGGCACAGGGTATTCCCAGGTGGTCCCCCATCCAAGTACTATCCCTGGCCGACGATGGTTATCCTCAGTGATCGGACGAGAATTGGTGTATTTATTGTGGTATATTTGCAGACATGTGTAGATTGAATTACATTGCTTTTTAACCACTTCCTCGAAAAATTAATTACGGCAAGGAATAAAAAATAAAATTTACGGCAACAGCTGTTTCCAGCCGGGCCGTTACCCAAGCATTGTCCCAGACTGTCAATTGTTGACATCCAATATCAAACGAGAACGGGTGTGTCCATTGTCGTACGGTCGTAAAAGTACGTTGCTGGAATTACGTTCCTATTGAAAAATTCCCCCAAAAATAGTGAAGAACAGAAATAAAAAAGGAAATTTGCGGCACAGGATGTTCCCAAGTGGTCCCCCATCCAAGTACTATCCCGGTCCGACAATGGTTATCTTCTGTGATCGGACGAGAATTAAAGTATTTATTGTGGTATATTTGCAGACATGCGTAGGTTGAATTACATTGCTTTTTAGCCAATTCCCTCCAAATTAGATTCAGGTAGAGATGAAAAAGGAAGACCACGGCAGAGAGTGTTCACAGGTGGTCCCCCATCCAAGTATTATATCTGCCCGACAATGGTTATCTTCTGTGATCGGAGGAGAATTGTTGTATTTATTGTGGTATATTTGCAGACATGTGTAGATTGAATTACATTGCTTTTTAACACTTCCTCTAAAAATTAATTACAGGAAGATATAAAAAATAAAGTTTCCGGCAACAGCTGTTTCTAGCCGGGCCGTCATCCAAGCATTATCCCAGACTGTCAATTCTTGACATCCAATATCAAACGAGAACGAGTGTATCCATTGTCCTATGGTCGTAGAAGGACGTTGGAGGAATTATGAAAACGCCCTGTTTTGGCCTGTTTTGGCAATATTTCGTAAATTATGACCATTGGTCACAAATTGTGGCGAACAAAACTACTGGAAGTTCATCAGCGCCATGGTCCCAAGATGAAACAATGAATTTCACACAATTTAGGGTCGATTTGGTACGTACGTTATGTTACTCACCTGTTACATACGCTAAAACGGCCTGTTATGGCCTGTTTTGGCAATATTGTGTAAATTTTGACCACTGCTTGCAGTTGGTGGCCTGAAAAACTATTGAAAGTTCATGAGCACCATGGTCCCAAGATGAAACAACGAATTTCACACAATTTGGGGTCGATTTGGTACGTACGTTATGTTACACACCTTCAACATACGTTAAAACGGCCTGTTTTGGCCTGTTTTGGCCATATTTCGTAAATTATGACCATTGGTCGCAATTTGTGGGGAAAAAAACTACTGGAAGTTCATGAGCACCATGGTCCCAAGATGAAACAACGAATTTCACACAATTTGGGGTCGATTTGGTACGTACGTTATGTAACACACCTTTAACATACGTTAAAACGGCCTGTTTTGGCCTGTTTTGGCAATATTTCGTAAATTATGACCATTGGTCGCAATTTGAGGGGAAAAAAACTACTGGAAGTTCATGAGCACCATGGTCGCAAGATGAAACAATGAATTTCACACAATTATGGGTCGATTTAGTACGTACGTTATGTTACTCACCTGTTACTACGCTAAAACGGCCTGTTTTGGCCTGTTTTGGCCATATTTCGTAAATTATGACCATTGGTCGCAATTTGTGGGGAAAAAAACTACTGGAAGTTCATGAGCACCATGGTCCCAAGATGAAACAATGAATTTCACACAATTT